>JASCZW010014971.1:0-21635 GCA_034211315.2 Aedes japonicus
ATAAATTAGAAGTAAATATTCAAACTCACGTGAATTCATTTATATGTATTTTGATTTTCATTTATATCACGCTAAATTATGAACTCATTCGAAAATAATTATTGTCAGGTGCCCACTTCCTTAAAAAAAAGTCCTTAGAAGTTCGAATAGTCTTTTCACTTAAATTCAGAAAAAAAACTTCTCCGAAATTCAGGAGAAAATGTTAGAGTATGGTGAGTACCATATTTGAATACAAACATTTGTAACGTTATTTGCAAAGTCATGTAAAAATTACAATTTCTCGGGATCCATATCAACCTGTTTGGCAGATTTCATCGATGAGAGAACTACCATTTAGCAGAGAAGTTCAAGAACGCTCAAAAAGTTTATAAATGCATCGAAGAATCCGGGAAAGTGTAAGCTGTTCAGTGGAATTCCTGCAACTAGAAAATAAGACGAAAGATTAGTATTTTACATTCAATTTCAACTACCTTTATTGCTCATCTTGACAGATATGCGTATTTCATCTACAATGTGCAGACTTCATCAGTGTCGTATACGCAAATATTAGTACACGATACTGAAGAATTCTGCACACTTTTGACGAAATACGCGCATCTATTAAGATTATTAAGATAATTATCGAATAGATTATTACTTAACTTTTTAGTTGGAATTGAATGGAAAATACTAATATATCTTTTCATTTTCTAGTTGCATCAAAGCAGTTTTCAAGAATTCTTTGAATAATTGCACAATATTTTAAAAAATAAATAAATTAGACAAACGAAACAATTTGCTTACATTGACGCAAGATGAGCTATTTAAAAGTGTGTAAGAATGCGTAAACCAGGGTAACCAAGCGATGGTTTAGTTGAAGAACAGAAGAAAAACTTCTCTTCTGAAAAACCTTCGGAATAAATTCCTGTTCACATGCAACAAACTCAAACGATCAGCTTCCGAATGAGGATTTCTGAATTAACAAAAATATAAGCTTAATTCAAAAAACAAGAGCGCCAACATGTATAAAATGTATGATTTATTTTGTATGATATGTACTACCACCCATTGTAGCATGGAAACTAAGTCCGACAGCAATGGGCTCTCCTCTTTATTAGACTTGATCAGGCTTTAAAACCACTGATTATCCTAATCATGCCATTGTATGAAGGGCCAAAAAGGGGTTTGGTGGATAGAGAGGCAACATCACCTATACGTATCCACAGGGATATAAAGAATCTCCTTCCGACAACAAGATTTAACAATTGGTCAAAAGAGCAAGCTGTCTAACATGAGGATGCCCCAATGGGCGAGGAGAAGAGCCTGCCCATTATTCAAAAACTGTTAGCAATGGGGAGTTGGGATTCCCACTCTCCCCATCCAGAGCGCTTCAATCGGGTGCCCTGGTGGTCCCTCCCATTCCCATGCATTATTTATGTAATAGTGTATACGTTTTTGTAAATGAAAAATACTTCAAGCATTCGTATTTATTATATATTATCGTCATTCGGTTGATCCTGAAATGCAAGCAATGTTGTTAATTGTTAGAGTCCACGCTTATGCAAATTTTCGTTCGTTTTCAGCGATAGCAGCATTTCACCAAAAACGTGATTTGAGGTTATTAGTAACTTTTGAAGAAATCATATTGATACAATATCCCACTAGTGCTGACACCCATGTCTGTAGAAATAGAGACAAGAATAAATAAATTATATAAGATACTGAAGAAAAAAAATAAATAAAAATAAAACTTTCGAATAACCTACGATGAAAGAAAAGATCCCTCATAACACCTCCCCTTTTGTTGACAGCGCGTATGATAGGCAAGCGAATGGTAATCTCTGATTGGTGGAGTTACTAGCTTGCCAGTTATAAAAGAGCGCTATTGTCAAATGAGTGCTCATCGCATCCATTCAGTATCGTTATAGCGACACGTTCGGACGTGTTTTACGCTCGCGCTCTGAAAAGTGTTTCAGATCTATTTCGTTCGCTCTCTCGGTGTGTACGTAGTGCACCGTATCCCTGCTGCTCCCTCCTAGAGGATGGAGACAGAGGAGACGCCGCCCGATGTGGCTGGCACATCCGCAAGAAAAAGCAAGCGGAAGAAGCCCGACGTCGACGCCGACGTGAATCAGCAGCTGCTGAGTAGCAACGCCTTTAGCGCGCTTGCTAACGTATCCCAACCGACTGTTTCCACACCGGAAAGTAATCGGACACCCAAGCAACCGCCCCTGGTGGTGAAAAACGTCGATTTCGCGACGCTGGCCACGAAAATGGAGCCCTGCAAGGCTCGTTTGACGTATAAAATCACCAGGTTTGGCATCAGGATCCACTGCCCCACCACCGACGACTACAACAACGTGCGCAAGTATCTCGATGATCTGAGATTCGAGTACTACACGCACGACAAGCCATCCGATCGGCCCTACCGCGTGGTCCTACGAGGTCTTCCACTGGTGGCACCGGAAATCCTCATCAATCGACTGAAGGAGGAACACGACCTGGATGCCAAAGCTGTGCACATCATCAGACGAAAAGGTGAATTTGCAACACAAGATGAGGCCTTCTATCTGGTTCACTTCGCCAAAGCATACACCAACCTTACCAAACTGCGTGAGATTAGGCAGGTTGGGCAGATCCTGGTACGTTGGGAGGCGTACCAAAACAAGCGCGTGGATGTTACGCAGTGTATGCGTTGCCTGTACCACGGTCACGGCACCCGGAACTGCCACCTTAGGACAAGGTGCAACAACTGCGGCGGAACTCACGACACTGAAGAGTGCCCGTCGAAAGATTCTCCTGCCAAACGGTGCGCCAACTGTGGCGGTGCCCACCCAGCTACGGACCGTAGCTGCCCGAAACGAGCCGAGTTTCTTCGAATTCGACAACAATCTTCGGCCAACCAGAAGGGTCGAAAGCAATCCAATAAGACCCCACCAGCTCCTGTCTTGAGTGATGCAAACTACCCTGCGCTGCCGAACAGTTCGGCACCTGCCGGAATTCCAAGGTTCGTGGCTCCTCAGTCCACCCCGGGATAAACCAACAAAGGCGTACCGACCCTCGAATCAGAGCTGGTGTGGCCGCTGCTCCAACCGACTCCCATTCCGAGGAAAACAATGATGCGCTCTACAGCTCAGCCGAGCTGTGGACCATCTTTACGGAATTCCGTGGAAGACTTCTGCGGTGCAGGACAAAATCGGACCAAGTGGAGGTCCTAGGATATATGGTTTGCAAGTATGGGGTCAACTGGGCCCCACACCATCCGTGTATCCAACTGGAATGCTCGCTCTGTAAGGGCGAAAAGATTGAGCTGGAAAACTTCCTTTCCCAGCAAAAGATCGACGTGGGAGTGATTTCGGAGACCCGGCTTAACCCGAAAATCAACTTCTCGCTCGCGGAATACAGCATCGTCCGGCTGGATCGTCCCAACGCAATTGGTGGCGGTGTGGCAGTGGCCATCAGAAAAGGCATCCGGTACGAGATACTACCGCACCCGAAGACCAACGTCATTGAAGCCATCGGCGTGAAAATCATCGCCCACCCTGGAGACATCACGATCTTCGCCGTTTACATGCCTCGGCAGTGTGTTGACAGCGATGGTACCTCCCAACGCTTCATGGAAGACCTCGAGAAGCTCACCATCAACCGATCTCGCTTCATAGTGGCCGGCGATCTCAATGCTCGCCACACCCTGTGGAGAAATCATTCGGCCAACAAGAACGGCAACCTTCTGGCTGACCACCTTAGCTCAGGTATGTGTGCTATCCACTTCCCAGACGATCCGACCTTCCTATCCCCAGCTGGAAGGACATCCACCTTAGATGTGTTTCTATCCGACTTGGCACTGTCAAAGCCGGTCACACATCACGTGCTAAGCTCCGACCACTACCCGGTGGTGTGCGAACTGGACTGCAATCCAACACCAGCCCCGCCGATGATGAGACGGGATTACCACCGAGTCAACTGGGTGGACTTCAGTCGTCGGGTGGACTCTCTCCTTCCTGATGACCCGGACGTATCGTCAGTCGACGCCATCGACAACCAACTCGGGCTATTCGAGGAAGCAGTCCACGCCGCAGAGGAAGCCTGCATCCGATGGGTACCAGTGAGGAAGCAATACACGAAGATCGATCGCTACACTCGACAACTCATCCAGCTACGGAACACAGTTCGTCGACAATTTCAACGTACCGGATGCCTTATCAAGAAGGAAGAACTCTCCATTCTCAGCCATCAAATCAGAGGTCGAATGTCGGCCATTAGGAACCATCAGTTCTCCAACAGCATCGCACAAATGAACGACCATTCGAGACCATTCTGGAAGGTGGCAAAGGTGCTTAAACAGAAACCTAAAGGAGTCCCGCCACTGAAGGATGACAATGGAGACATCATGGTAACCCCGTCGGAGAAGGCCAACGCAATCGCCAACAAACTAGTGGAGGCACACAACCTCGGTGCCAACATGGTGAGTCCCCATGAAGCTGCTGTTCAGCAATCCATTCGCCAGCTCGTGGAGCAAGTCGATAACGAACGTTTCGTCGGCCAAGTGACGGAAAACGAAGTTCGAGCAGCAGTGACGTGCGGGAAAAACATGAAGGCACCCGGATACGATGCCATCTTCAACCTGGTGCTGAAGAAACTCTCCGGCAAGGCGTTCCGCTTCTTGGCGAATATCTTCACCCGGTGCATCCAGCTGGACCATTTTCCAACGAGGTGGAAGATAGGGAAAGTTATCCCTATCCTTAAACCTGGCAAGGACCCTACTGCCCCTACAAGCTACCGGCCTATCACGTTGCTGTCGGCTGTCAGCAAACTGTTCGAGCGGCTCATCCTCCAGCGGCTGATGCTACACGTTGACGAGAACCACGTCGTAATACCGGAGCAATTCGGTTTCAGACGGGGTCACTCTACCGTCCACCAGCTGGTCCGAGTGGAAAATATTATCCACCGCAACAACGCACTTTCCACCAACACGGCCATGGTCCTCCTAGACGTTGAAAAAGCTTTCGACAACGTGTGGCACGACGGTTTGATCCACAAGCTTGTGCAGGCGAACTTTCCGAGCTACCTGACGAAGATGGTAAGGAGCTACCTAACCGACCGAACATTCCGGATATTTTTTGCAGGAGCATCGTCCGAGTCGAAAACGATCCCAGCCGGTGTGCCCCAAGGTAGCCTTCTAGGCCCCATTCTGTACAATCTGTACACTTCGGACGTCCCTCAACTTCCAGCTGGCTGCCGTCTGGCGCAGTACGCGGACGACAGTGCAATCATGGCAAACGGTCGAATGCCGATGAACTACCGGTCCCGGTTGCAACAAGGAGTGACCGCGTACGTGACGTACCTCAGCAGCTGGAAGATTAAAGTCAACGAAGGAAAGACTCAAGCTATCCTGTTCCGGCATCGACCATCGCAGAAACTTCTGCCTCCACCCGATTGCTTCATCCGGGTAAACGGATGCCCCGTTGATTGGATGGATGACGTCCGATACCTGGGGGTCACCATCGACAACAAAAGGAACTACCGTGTTCACACCGACTACCTGCGGAACAAGTGCATCGGCCTGCTCAAAGCACTTTATCCGCTGATAAATCGACGGTCCCGGCTATCGCAGCGCAACAAACTGGCCGTCTTCAAGGCAATTATCGCCCCGGTGGTGAACTACGCCATGCCTGTGTGGGGGACTTGCGCAGAAACCCACATCAAGAAGCTCCAAGTCGTCCAAAATCGGTTGCTCCGATTAATTCTCGACGCCGCCCCCAGAACAAGGACCACCGAGCTACATCGTGTCGCTGACTTTAAGACAGTGAAAGAGCGCATCGAAGAATCTATTGACACTTTCATAGAAAGCTGCCGCCATTCAGAGAGTCCGCTCATCCGGGCGATTGCCGAGTAACTAGAACAATTTTTAAAATTATTAGGTTAAGTAGAATATCAAATTGCAGTGCAAAAACAAAAACACACACACACCTGTAAAAACATACAAACATCATCGACGTTAAAACCTAAAATTGAAGGCTGAAAACTTATAGGTAAATCTCTTAAATACAAAGACATGTACAGAAGACGAGAAAAATAAAGATTATATTAAATGCAAAAAAAAAAAAAATGCAATGAGTGCTCATTCAGTTAACAGACGGCATTTCGGACGCATCGGCATCGGATCTTCAAAGAGACAAGAGGGTTTTTAAGAGTTCCCCTCTGTCTCTTCATCGGCTGCATCAAGTGAAACAACTGAATCGACCGCGGGCGCGCCGCTTCGATTTAAAAGCCATGGAAGCTAACAAGTTCGTTCGGCCTCTGGAGGGGCCACCTCAAAATTTCGACAATGGCTCAGCTGGTACTGGAACCAAGTCGTCTCCCAAAAGGTAAGATTTATAATTATTGTGCTTATGGATCTGTAGCCGAGACAGCATCCACGGAAATTGATATGATCTCTGATAGTCGAGGCAGAGATTCATTTGGTTAACATTATTGAACCATAATGGAGTTCTCTGATAGTCGAGGCAGAGTAACATACGATGAATAATTGCTCTGTGGAGGACAAAAGTAACTAAGAGTATATGTGTATCTCTTATATTTAAAGGAAGTCAAAAAGTTCGAGCACTAAGCAGAAACTTATGGAGGAGCTATCAGCCATGAGAACCGAATTAGCTACAGCGAGATCCGAAAAGGAGCAGCTAATCCTTGCCCTGAATTTGACTGGAGATGCCAATCCTCTACACCAGATTCGAGCACCAGAAAATGAATCTCTCTTAGCCACTGTCAGCAATATGTCGCTCGGTTCACTAAATATCCCGGAATGTAGACCATCAGAGGGTGAAACAGACGTGGACAAAAAGGCATATGAACAGTGGAAAGAAATCCTCAACGCGTCGTTTAACTTAGTTCGTGCAACTAATGAACAGGCTAGAATGGACATATTTAGGATTAAAGCCGGGTCAAAACTGTTGGAGGTGATGCAAGGCACTGCCTCCACGGAAGGAATGCCAGACGAACGCACCACACCGTTTTCTAACGCCATCGCTCGACTAGACCAGTATTTCGGATCAAGGACTTACATAATCGGGCAACGTGGCAAACTTATAAGTATGGTGCAACTAGGTGGAGAATCCAACATTGCATTCGTGCGGCGAGTGGCAGCCGCCGCTAAGCTTTGTGGATATAAAAGCGATGAGGAGATGGAAGCTGTTGTCCGTACGATCGTAAGAGGAACTGCAGACAGTCGTGTGCGTGTCTTAGCCCAAAGAAACTGGGTTAACCAAGGCGACATAAACAGCCTGATCGCCTTGGTTCGAGACCGAGAAATGGAAATATTGAATGAAGAGGAATACCAGAAAACCAATCGCCCAACCTGTTCGACTATAGCTGCAATAACGCAACCCGCAGCTCCGCATTTTCGGTTCCGTCGCGGTATGGGATCAAGACCAAGAGGAATTCATCGAGGAAGAAGAATATTTCAGCAAGGACAAACGCGTAATCAAGGAACATCCCGGAATGTCTGATGGAGATGCGCTAGTATTTACCATGGCCCCTCTGAGTGCCCAAGTCAGGACAAGGTATGCCATAATTGCAATCGGCGTGGTCACCTATCTCGTTGCTGTACCATCATGTCTCGTCTTGGAGTAGGTCAAAAACGTCCTCATGACGATTCAGCAGATAAAGAACCGCAGCCCAAAATTGCAGCGATCACCCAAAACGGTGAAGAAAACATAGAGCAGGTACTAGACAATACAAATGTAGACTAGTTGTGTCGGGCGTTAAGCTTTTTTATCTTTATGATTCAAATGGATTTTTGTTTTTATTTTCATGACTTTAATAAAATTGATTACATTGAACAAACAATCTTATATTTTTTATGCATATTCAAATAAGATATACATTCCTTTTCTTCCTACAAAAACATGAAGTATAAAACAAAATCAAATAGACTAGAAAAATCATCAATCGACGAACATTCTTCACCAGCATTGCTCGATACAATAAAATAAGGGGATAAGAAAGCTTTGGGGCCGAGACAATTATAGTCACCCTTCTCTACGTTTACGATAACACCGTGTTTTTTAATGAAAATACGGTTCAAACGAGAACATAATATTGATACTTGACTGTTCAAACTGTTTCAGATGATGACAGATACATCGGTCGAATGTTCGCCAGTAGCTAATTATACAGATATTGGTCGCTCAATAACTAGCTCCGAATTACCAACAGAGGATGACGCTTACGTGGTAGCGCACGTTGCTGGAACTCGAGTTGTATTTTTCATTGATTCTGGAGCTGAAGTGAATACTATTGCTAAGTCAATATGGGACAAGATTCAATACAAACCTTCGTTGAATAAGCTGCTCGATGTGCGTTACTCGTCAGACACTACATTGCATGCATATGCTTCACAGGGCGAAATTAAAGTCATAGCGACGTTCTCAGCAAAATTATATGTTTCAAAGAACAGGCCAGTTTACGTAGAAAAATTCTACGTTGTCAACGAGACCAGGTCACTATTGAGCTTTAACACAGCAGCACGGTATAGCCTATTAGACATTGGATTAAGAGTCTCCGTTGGCGGCTATGGTAAAACCTGGCAATGCGAACTTTCTACCGTCATAACTTCAGACCCTGGAGAAGAATTCCCAAAGTTCAACATTCTACCGGTACTAATACATTATAACAGAGACATGCCACCAGCTCGAAACGTGTATACCAATATTCCAACAGCTTTCAAAAAACTAGCCCAGCAGAAGTTGAGTGAACTTCTAGTATCTGGTATCATTGAACTAGTCACGGATGACATGGATAGATCATTCTGTTCATCATTGTTAGTGATACCAAAAGGAAAAAATGACATCCGCTTGGTAATTGATTTAAGAGGTCCCAATAAATGTGTTCACAGAACCCCGTTTAGAATGCCAACTTTCGAATCAATCCTTATGGAGCTGCACGGAGCAAAATGGTTTTCAACCATTGACCTGAGAAATGCGTTTTTTCACGTAGTACTTGACGAGCAGTGCCGTCATTTGACCAACTTCTTCTCTGGTGACGCATTATATCGATGTCGTCGTCTCCCATTTGGTCTGTGTAACGCTCCAGACATTTTCCAAGAGATCATGCAGTGTGTTGTTCTATCAGGCTGTAAAGGAACGGTCAATTATTTAGATGACATACTCGTATTTGGCAGAACAAAAGACGAGCATGACGAGAATCTAAAAGAAGTATTTAAGCGACTAGAAGATCATAATGTGAAGATCAACGAAAGTAAATGTTCATTGAATAAACAACAAGTAACATTTTTGGGATTTAACCTATCTACTAACGGGTGGAGTGTAGAAGACGAAAAAATCAAATCAATTCAACATTTCCGCAGACCAGAGAATCGGGATGAAATTAGGAGTTTTCTGGGGTCAATAAATTATATTGATCGCTTCATCCCTCATCGAGCCGACAAAACGTGGCGGTTGAGAGCATTGGCAAAAGCAGAACACTTCTACTGGTCGAACGATTTAGATAAAGAGTTCAATTATCTAAGATACAACGCTTGGACAACTATCAAGACTTTGGGTTATTACAATCAGTCTGACGAGACTGAGCTTTACGTTGATGCCTCGCCTCATGGTTTAGGAGCCGTCTTAGTCCAATTTGACAGTAAATCCAATCCACGGGTGATTGCTTGCGCTTCAAAGGCATTGTCATCAGCAGAACTTAAGTACCCGCACACGCAGAAGGAGGCCCTAGCCATGGTTTGGGGGGTAGAAAAGTTCTCTAACTACTTGTTGAGCTCACGTTTCAAGATTAGATCGGATGCCAAATCGAATGAATTTATTTTCGGAGGTATGCATCGAATTGGTAGAAGAGCTGTTTCCCGAGCAGAGGCATGGGCACTTAGGTTGCAACCATACAACTTCACGGTTGAATGTGTCCCAGGAGATATGAATATTGCAGACATCCTCTCGAGATTAGTAATCGATAAAATTCCAGACAGATCATTCGATGATTCCGCCGAAGGACATCTACTTTTCAAACTAGATATAGGAAATATGGAGCTGAACTGGAATGATATCGAGTTAGCAGCAGAAACTGATAAGGAACAAATTGAAATTCGAGAATCCCTTAAATCAGGGGTGTGGAATAAAGAATTGATAGCTTACGAATGTCATGCTAAGTATATACGTTCAATGGGAGCCTAAGTTTTCAAGCATGAACGAGTAATACTACCCTTGAAACTACGAACCAAGGCAATCGAGCTAGCACACCAGGGTCATATAGGAGCAGCATCGATGAAAAGAATCCTTCGTAATCATTTCTGGTGGCCTGGAATGAACAAAGTAGTTCAAAACTATATAGATAGCTGCGAAACATGTCTAAGGTTGTCAAAGAAAAATGCTCCGCTACCACTTTCTAGCAGAGAGCTACCACAAGGACCTTGGGAGATTTTGCAGATCGATTTTTTTACGGATAAGGACTTCGGACATGGAGAGTTCTTGGTAGTTGTGGATACATATTCCAGATACATCCATGTGATTGAAATGAGAAACATGGATACAGAAACAACCAATTCGGCATTAAACAAGATATTTGAGGTGTGGGGTTATCCGTTATCAATTCAAAGTGATAATGGGCCACCGTTTCAAAGCGATAAATTTGTCAAGACATGGGAGAATAAAGGAATCAAAGTTCGGAAGTCTATCCCCTTGAGTGCACAGTCGAATGGCGCTGTGGAAAGGCAAAACATCGGCATCAAAAATACACTATCAGCCGCCAAATTGGACAATGTAAATTGGAGAGAAGCCTTGGAGAAGTACGTTCACGTGCACAACAAGATTCGCCCGCTGTCACGGTTAGGAGTGACGCCCTTTGAATTACTGGTGGGATGGAAATTCCGTGGTACTTTTCCTAGCCTATGGGATACCGAATCTGCAGATTCATTAGACCGAACTGATATCAGAGAAAAAGATGCCAAATCCAAACTACTCAGCAAAAAGTACGCTGATAAGCAGAGGGAGCTAAGGATTCGGATATCAAAGTGGGAGATACAGTACTAGTAGCAGTACAAAGGAAACAAAAATCAGACCCGACATTTTCAAATGAAAGATTCACGATAATTGCACGAGAGGGTGCAAAAGTCGTCATCCGGAGCCAACGAGGAGTTCAGTATTCCCGAAATGTTCAGGACGTGAAGCGAGTTCCGGAAATTTTGGAGGAAACACCAGACACACGAATAATAAAAGAAGCATTAGATGCAAATATTGACAACGTTTCTGACGCTGAGTTTGACGGCATTTTAAACGAGAACGAAGAAAATTTACGACGACCAAGAAGATGTGTACAGAAACCACAGCGGTTTAAGGATATGGTTCTATACAGCATTTTTGAGTAACAGAGGATCTAATAAAACAGAAAAAAAAAAATTAGCAACATCAAACGTCAAATTATTTGGAAGATTTTTTTTATCAACGGAAACAGGTTAATGATGTTTTTTTGTTTTGAAATTTAAAGATTATCTATGGAGAGTAGAGGTCAAAGGTAATGTAGAAATAGAGACAAGAATAAATAAATTATATAAGATACTAAAGAAAAAAAAATAAATAAAAATAAAACTTTCGAATAACCTACGATGAAAGAAAAGATCCCTCATAACACCTCCCCTTTTGTTGACAGCGCGTATGATAGGCAAGCGAATGGTAATCTCTGATTGGTGGAGTTACTAGCTTGCCAGTTATAAAAGAGCGCTATTGTCAAATGAATGCTCGTGTAAAGCCGTTCTGGAAGTTGACAAAAATCTTAAAAACTAAGCCAAGACCCATACCACCGTTGATCCCACTTGACAGCAATCGCTCCACGGATCGCTTAATTACTCACTGCAGAGAAGGCTGTTGAGATAGGGTCAACACTTCGTCAGCTCCTACAATCTTGGACTAGACATCGTCATGTCCACACGACATCAAAGTCCCAATGACTTCTCGGAAGAGTTGAAATCTCAGCTGACGAATTGTTGACCTATATCAAAGCGTTGCTAAGAACATGAAGGCCCCAGGTTTCGATAACATCTTGAACTTGGGCTCAGCAATTGAGCCCCCAGTTCTATAACCATCTGGCGATGGTTTTCAACCAATGCCTGCGACTTAGCTACTTCCCTCGTGTTGGAAGTCAGCTAAAGTCATACCCATCCGGAAACCTGGGAAAGATCTTCGTGTTCCAAAAGTTATAGACCAATCAGCCTTCTCTCAGGAGTATCCAAGCTGTTTGAGAAAAGCAATCCACCGTCAGCTTCTTACATCTGCCGACGAGCTCGAACATTTTGCTTGACGAACAATTTGGCTTCCGACGTGGTCGGTTGACAATTCACCAACTGAATCGAGTCATTAACATCCTCAGACGGAACAAGTCTGTTTCAAAATCATTCGCCATGGCACTTCTCGACATCGAGAAGGCCTTTGATAACGTGTGGCATGATGGCTTGGTGTACAAGCTGCATCGATACAATCTTCCCATCTTCCTGGTGAAGATATGCTTCACCTTCAGAATACTTCACCGAATGGAAGATCTGTATCAATGCGGCGAGAGACCCAGAGTCATCCTATTTCCACACTCCAAATCTCCCAGACTTGTTCCGCCTGAGGTTGTAGATAATGCCTCCAAACAACACAACGGTGGAATGGGCCAAATCAGCTGTCTATCTTGGCGTTACCATAGACAGCAAGCTTATTTTCAGGGAACAGGTTGACAAAACTGTCACAAAGTGTAACGTTCTGTTGAAGCTACTGTACCCATTGATCAACAGAAGGTCTGCATTATCCCTGAAAAACAAGCAAACTTTGCTGTCTGTAAGCAATCATACTTCCAGTCATCGAGTACGCCATACACCAATCTGGGAGAGTTGCGCTAAAACACATCATCTGAAACTTCAGCGTGTTCAAAATAAGTTTCTCAGGATGATCCTGAACACCCCTCCGAGGACAAGAACATCTGAGGTCCACCGTCTGGCCGAGATAAAAATGCTCGACGATCGCTTTAGTGAGTCTATCAATCGGTACAGGGCACGCTGCCTGACATCGGAAAAAATAGTATTTAAGACAAACAAATGGAAATATAAAACATGTTAAGTAAAATGAATGCTCATTCAGTTAACGGACGGCATTTCGGACGCATCGGCATCGGATCTTCAAAGAGACAAGAGGGTTTTTAAGAGTTCCCCTCTGTCTCTTCATCGGCTGCATCAAGTGAAACAACTGAATCGACCGCGGGCGCGCCGCTTCGATTTAAAAGCCATGGAAGCTAACAAGTTCGTTCGGCCTCTGGAGGGGCCACCTCAAAATTTCGACAGCAATGTTGTTCGAATAGGGAATGTATACAAAATAGAGGGAATGCGTTACATCGATGTAAGATTATCTATCATATTTGTATGATTTTTGTTCGATTGATTATTAAATTCGTACACACTTAGAAATTATGAATTTTACACGAGACGTAATTCATGTTTGTAAAAAGTCCGGGAACGTAAACAAAGATTTCGTGTAAAATTATGTCTCCTGAAACTGACACATACGCAATTCTATGAAAAATGGGTTTGATTGGATTTATTTTCTCATCTCTTTCAACTCATTCTTATGTGCAAAAGGACGCTTGCATGTATCGGTCTCAGGGGACAGAAATTTACATGACATTTTGGTAGTGTGTAGAGTAAACGAATGCTAGTATTTGAAGATGCAAATGCTGTTGAGATGCACAAAAACGTGGAGGAGTCCACCACAGAACGGGCCATTATCAGTTTTACTCATACCATGACAGTCAACACCTGCTGTCTGTAACTGCCTGTTCGTCAAGGAACTCTGGGAAGTGCTTAAAAGGTTCATCAGAAGGTGACGATGTCCATCCACGTGTCACCTGAAAAAGTTGTACAAAGCTCAGAACAACGACGAAGGGGAAATTGTGGGCCATCATCTCCGCATTCAAGAGTTAAAGATCTAGAAACCAGTCTGAAGTTGGATACGGTATTGAAGAGAATTTCAACTCGTTCGATACCACCATTGGAGGCTGTTCGGACGAGGAAGCTGGTGAAATGGAAGTAGCTGGATGAGTCAAAGCGAGCCGAAAAAACGAAAAGGTGAGATATGTCAGTGACATATCTGCAAAGTCGACGTAGGACTGCTTGTTGATGTGGAGGAATTGTAATAGAATTAATAAATATCTACTATATTTTGTTCAGTCTAAAGACTCATCAAACCATCTGTTATTAGTTTTAGTTTTCCACGAAAATTAATATAGTCAACTCTTTATAACTCTTGAAGTGGCCCTAAAAAGGGCCGTTTGGTATTCAGTTATTCGCTGTTCCTGGAGTGATCCGAGTAGAACCGGTAATTATCGAGTACCAGATGATGATTTGGTAAACAGTCGAATGGGTGGTCGTTGTTGTTGGTTCTGTTCCATGGAAGAAAAGCATATAATATTAGTCTTTAGGTGTTTGAGGAGCGTTAAAACTGTGTATGAAAATCTTGAATTCAGCTCTTTAGAACTCCTTAAGTGGCCCTGAAAAGAGCCGTTTGGTATTTTGTCGTTTGTTGTTTATGGTCCGAGTAGTACAGACAATGGTCCAGTGCTAGGTGATGGTTGGTTGTCGAATGGGTAGATGTTGTCATTCCAGTTCATGTTCCACAATATCTGCTACCTGTTGATTTAATGGTTCGGGTGCTTCGAATGCGAGTACAGACAACATAGGTCTATGATACGAAAAATATGAACAATAACGTCTGCACTCTACGCCGATATTTTTAACAAACGTTAGATCTATACAAGAGCCACCAAGTGTGGTTGCTTCATTCCGAAGGTTTGCTAAAGTAAATTTTAAATGTTTTTGCATAAAATCTAGAAAATCTATGTTTTCATGTTTGAAAACGTCAATGTTAAAGTCTCCGGTCAACACAACTGGCGTATCTTGCGCAGCATACCTGAACAACTTGCGAATCAAGAACAATTTTAAATTCTTGGTAGTTGTTCCTGGTGAAATGTACACCACAACCAGCAGAACTTCAGTGTCCATTGCTGATATATTAGCTGCACAAATGTCCCCGACGTTATCGACAACGCTGAACATCTCGTCATGATGTTCACTGAGCTGTTGGATCTTGTGAGTAGCAGAAATAGTGGTAGCCTTGTCCTGCTGATATATTTCTACACCACCTGCTCTCAAGTTGCAGCGTTTGAACTGAACGATGCAGTGGTAGCCTTCAATATCGACTAACGAGTCATTGTCTAGCCAAGTCTCACTCACGCTTGTCACAATCCGATCTGAGGCGATATCCATCACGTAAGCGTTCAAACTTTGAACATTGATGCTCATCAATGTGGTGGCAGAACCCTTGCTTTCCAAAACTTGGTATAGTTTATCCCCAAGTGTTTGTAATCGATAGTTTTCTAGACGCTGCAGCTCATTCCTGACGTCTACCATCTTAGGTAAGTTGCTACCTTTAGCATGATGGAACTTAAAGGCATTGGTTGGGTTTGTTAAATACAGCCCCTGGATTGACTGAACACGTGACAATCCAACATACCCTAACTGCTGATCCTGGCTTTTATTGTAGTCATAAAAATCTCCGGGAAAGTGCCACCTTGCGACTTATGAACAGTTAATGCACAGGCACTGACCACCGGAAACTGTATCCGCTTGCATTTAAAGATGCCACTCAACTTTATACTAGCCGAGCGTTTGGAGATGGGAGTCCAATCCTCTTGTAGGATTCCAGGTCTGGCAAAAACGGCAGGTCTTGCTTTAATCCTCAATGCAGCACCTATTGCCGCACTCTCAAACTTAAACCACAACTTTACGATCTGCTGCCCAGAATCGTCTTCGTCCTGTTCGAGGTATTTCAGTTCGCCGATCGCGCCATTCACGACACCATCTTCGACATCAACGTTGGTAGTTATCATATAAGGCTTACCAACCGCAAGCCGTAGCAAATAAGGTAGCCCGCCGGTCTCCACGACGCTCATTTTGTAGAGTTTGACGCGGGAGCTTGCTAACTAACTAGCATCTTTGTATACCGCAAACACATCGTCAGCAGTACAGTCCAGTGCATCTTGATCGTTCAACGCTTCATTGCCGTTGCCAATTTTGGTAAGTATGCTGGAAAATTCCAGATCCGTCTGGCGCACAACTTTTACCAGTGGGAAGAAATCAAGGGATTGCCAAAGAACAGCACCGTGAAAGGATTTTCCAGTTGGCTTGTAGACGGGCCTAGCATCAACGGGTGGTAGTTGTCGTAAATTACCACAAAATATTATACTGATGCCGCCAAATGGATCCTCATAATTGCCAGTAATGTCTTGTAAACGCGTGTGGGTGGTATTGAGCACATCCGCGCCTATCATACTGACCTCATCTATTATAACCGCTTTCACATTGGTGAAAGCATTACGGTACAACTGCAGCATTTCAAAGCTGAGCTTTGAGTTGTTCCGGCGTGACATGGTGATGCGGAATGCAGAATGCACGGTTGTTGCTCCAATAGCAACGGCTGCTTTTCCAGTCGAAGCGCATGCTACGAAGGCGTTTTTCATCGTATTGTGAGCCTGAGAGAATCGATTGATAGTCTCCATCAGGATCCGCAACGTAAAAGTTTTACCGCACCAGCAGGCCCAGTAAAGACAGGTCTGCAAAGCTTTGCTGTTCTCGTCGTACCTATGTAATCCATCGATTACATGCAAGATCAAGTCACGCTGCTCCGCATTTGTTCTCCGCACCATAGCACAGTAATCATCCTTTGACATTACGTTTGTACGTTGTCTGATGTTCGCTCTCAGTGTACCTGCTGGTAGATGTTCGATGTCGTCGTTGTTTGGATCCATAGTAGTCGTCCGCACATACTCATCATTCTTTTCTGTGGCAGCATTTTCCTGGTGCCCATCTTCTTCGTTCTCACAAGTACGCAGGTACTTCCTCAACAGTCTGTTCTAGATTCAGCTCTCAGTCGTATTCTCTGCGTTTTCGTAAGAGATCTGCTTCATGCGTATCATACAACTGCAGGAATCTGTTACTGCCCAGGATGTCGCGAATCTCAATTCGAAACGGTAAGAATAGAAGAACCAATTCGCGCTTGTACTCAACTAGTTCATTCATACTGTATCCTCGCCATTTCAAGATTTTTGGAACGCTCCTGGGTTTATAGCTGTTGGTTCCTCTGCTTTGGGAGTACCGTTCTGCAAAATCTGCCAAACAAACATTCTCCAAGCCATCCCGCTCTTCATACTTTTGGATGATATTCTTGGTCCACACATCGGTTGAATCCTCTTCAATTCCTTCTTCGTCCATCTGCTCACAATGCTTTCTGGACCTGAGGCGTTCATGAGGCCACATTGTAGGCAGGAATTCCACTTTTCTACTGCCTTCGGACATTGGCATGCGAAGCAAGTACCATGCAGCTTCCTGGCTACACATCTCCACAGAATTCAGCATCTTCAAACTAACCTTCTTTAGTAAAGCCAGTGTAGTCTCCGTCAGGATATTGCCCTTGCAGAGAGATGAGGTCACGATGTAATCCACTTATACCTCGGTTTGACTTGTTCACATAGTCAACCAAGTAACATGCACACGAGTACACATCGAGGATAATTTGCAGATCCATGTTAGAGCGAAGTTTCTGAGCTACCCACGTGTTGAATGGATTTGTCCAAAGCTCCTTCATTCCTCGCCTCAGGAAAATTGTTGGCCGCTGTATTGAAGAACGGAGCACATCAAGATAGTAATCATATGTGCACCTGCAGTCGACAAGAAACTCTTCAAGCGTGTCAAACGCCTTAGTTTCCAGTATCTGTCGCATTAGCGAGGCACGTTTCCTCAACTCACCACGGCGACGATCGTCAGCGGTTAGAGGAATCAGTGACCGTTCTTCGTTCATTGGGCAATATGGTATGTTGAAACGACAACGTTTCTCATTGCGCTTATAGCATGTTCGCGTATGCGTATGAATCTGCTTCTTGATAGTGTCCGGCAAGTGCAACAGCCTGAATGGAACACATTCTTCTAATGAGTTCCACAGTTGCAGGCATATGCTCGGATACCGTTTCAGCAGGATCATTCGCAAGCCATAGTTGGTCTAGCATAGCATGACTTCTAGCTTCAAGCGGAGCAATTCCTATGAAAATGCAATACATTTTAAACGGAATAACCCAGGCTTACAACTGCCATTTAAGTGTTTTGGAGAAATTTGTTAGAGTGAAGAATGATTTTGCGTAAACATACGAATTCGGCGTCAATTTTTATCGAAAATATAATATGATCGTTCTACATTTATTTATTTAATGATTTATTTGTTAAGTTTCATAGACATTTTCATTAGTGCATTATTTAAATCAGAAAGCTTTAGCCCTCTTCCAAATATTACGAAACGTTGTAGAAGAAGGGAGAACAAAATCTAACGTAATGAGCCGAATTTTACCACAACATTATACTCCAAAAATAAGCAATTTATCTAGTGGGAAGACAATTTAATCTTGCTTTAAATGTTATTCCAATATTATGAATATTAGTGAAAATAAAAGAATTATAATGTCATTCTACGGTAGTGCTAATAGAATGCTATGATTTTATTGACAGTGTATAGACTGTCAAATCAACACACCAAAACGAATTTCCTCTAAATCACATTATAGTTAAGAATAATATTTTATTCTTGAAATATTATTGGTATCATAATGCGAAAATTAAAGATGGCCACCCCCTAGCACTTTATGCTCAATCCCATGTGCTGTTGACATCACCAACGCTATAAATATATAATTATTTGAGTAAATCCAAAGACTACTTCAAGTTTCCCATACAAATTTGAAACGTCAGATTGGTAAAATACTGCTTGATTTAATTTTCACAGCCTGCGGTACTCTAACGGAACTATCAATACTTTCTCTTCTTATATTTAGTTCTAGCTAAAATTGCTGTTCACTCCTAGGGTTTCATGTTGGGCTGGTTTATCTCCGGTCACTTAAACATCTCGTTTGGGTATTTTTTGTAACTTGTCTAGGATGAGATTCGAACTCGAGACTTTGGCATGAGGTATGGAACCACTACGCCGAAGTCGCCCTCTACTATTGAAACAACAAAATACGCAAAGGGAACAAAACAGACATCAACCAAAACAAAATAGTGCTGAATGAGGGCTAAGGGGACCCTGACCTTTACACCAGTAAACATGCCAAACGCTGCAGAAAGAATCATTTTTGTTTTCAAACACATATTTTCACGGTGTCTCACTTGCCCCGGTGTGAAGAATTGTCGCATCTATTTTGCCCCGTATATTTTTCTGGCAATTTTCTAATAAGACATGTTAACAAAATAAGATCGTTAACAGCTTGAAGCTGCACTCTGATGTTGGGTATGAAATATATAGTTAGGTTTTAATTCGATACAAAAGTTGTCATTACACCTTTAAACATTCAAACGTGAGACCCGAAAACATACCCCGGATACTCACTTGCCCTGTACCTTCTCGTATTTTAGGCACCATTTTTACATTCTTGATTAACTAACTTACAAACTTCAACTCGGCCAGATAGTTTTGTTAAAATAAATAAGATTGATGGCGTCTAAAGATTCACTTTGTTTAACGAGAAACTAATGCAAAAAGCAATTGATCTCTTATGTGGCGTTGACCCGTATGAAAATCTCCATATAATTTGTGGGATGGAACATGAAACAGAAAAGGTAATTGGACCAAAATCTGACTTATTTCAAGAGCTCTTACTAATGTTTTTAAACAATAACGTGAAATGAAGTTAGAACATTTCAATCATGTACGGTCCAACGTCAGAATACTCTTAGGAACAATTTTCAAATTGTATCAATGAATTTAGTTTATATCTCTAAACAACTGGTACCAGTCGATAAGTACAAATTATGTTTAAATCGATTCAAATTTCCTGTCACTAGCATTCATCAACAGTGAACAATTTCTCAATAATTAAGAAACTTTGTTCCTTTCAATCACTCATTTATTAAACATTCCACATCTAGCTCATATCCATCTCCATACCTGGCTCCATGACTTCAGCCATTTCGCCATGTTCCTCCAACTCTTCCAATGCTTCAAACTTGGGTGCCTCGCCCTTAGCCACATGTTTCTGCTTGATGTGAAACGAACGCCAATACTTATTTTTAAACACGAAGCCACAATACTCGCACGGGAATTTCGCTATCCCAGTGTGGACCGTAGCGTGATGATTGAGATAGCTTTTTCTCCAAAACCGTTTGCCGCAAATATCACAAGCGTGTGGCTTCTCAGTGGTATGCATCTTTCTATGGCGGTGTAGAGAGCTCTTGGTCTTGATTTTCGCCCCACAAATGTCACAATCGTAAACATTGTTCCGGTCCGCGTGTCGGGCCAGATGACCGTGTAATCCAGCCTTACTGGAGAAGGCATGGCTACAACCGTCGACGGTACAGGCATAAGGTCGATTGCCTAGATGGTCGTTTCGATGCCGTTCCTGATTTTCACGACTCACCATCATTCCGCAAATTTCGCAAACCTAAAGCATTGATGAAACTTAAATCAAAACGAACGATATAGATGAATTGGATATTACCGATTGAGCAGGCAGTTTGAGTCGGTTTTTTGGTCCAGGCTTCTTCTTTGGTTCCCCCGGCTTACGCCTTCTTCGTTTAAGCATTTCCTCCGGCAACGATGGGCGACCACGACGGCGAGGAGGATCACCTGGTTCTCGCTTTTTCCGTTTTGCACTTTCATTCGAATTGGATTCATCTCCTTCTGTTTTCTGATTGAATTTCTGTTTGGGCTGATCTTCCTCCTTGTAATCGGGATCATCTGTTTCCGAACCTTCAAAATCAGGTTCGCTCTCCGTGTCAGTCGGATCCAGATATTGTTCTACAAAAGGTTCTTCTTTCACCACATTTGAGTCCAGATCAATGCTTTTGATGTCTTCTGCTTCCTCCTGCTTAACGATGGGTTCAACTGATTCCTGAATTGCGCCGGTCGTTTCATCCAGAATCTCTTCTGTGTGAGCATTACTGAAAAATTTCGATTGATCTTTAAAGATGTTATCCACTTCAGTTTTGCATTGCTCAACCAAGGCTCGGCACTTTCCAAACACCCTCTGATCACACTCATCAATCCAAAATGCACTGCTGGCAATTTCTACATTTTGCGAAAGCAACAGTTCCGTTCGTTCACAAGTTCCGCGGAAGTCATTTATCAAATGTACCAATTCAAGGCAGCAAAAACAAACTCGAATCGAACGATCTTTTCTGGTTACCTGAAAAAAGAAATGTCTTTTATTGTCGCAGTTATTATACAGGGTATGAATATTTACCTCTGTGCCAACAGCTGTACGAATGGCTTTTTGTATAGTGTTGCTTTGTGTAAATATTTCCGGAAGTTCTTCCTTCGGAAGCACCCTTAAGCAAAGTCGGCATAGCAATGATTTACGATTGTATGGCCTCTTGGTGTTCGGTCGCTCGAATTTATTGCCATTTGATACGTTCGAAGCAGACGCCGTCGCTGAGCGGCTTTTCATTTTGAATTGTTTTACAGCAAATAAAGTAAATAGAGATTTTTCCTGCTACTTAATTTCTGGATGTTCACTGATAGAGATTGTTTGCAAACAATGCAGAAGGTTTGACATGCGAAAAAGAAAAGGGCGCAGCCAGATTGCTT
>JASCZW010014972.1:0-21599 GCA_034211315.2 Aedes japonicus
AGTAATGGCACGAGGCTAAATCCGGCCAAAAATCGTAGTACCATCGCGTGACCTCAGAAGAGGGAGTTAACGCTTTTGGAGGCATTCCTACAGGTACACCTTCTCATTAACCGTTCCAGTTGTCACGAATGGGGGTGCTCTGCTTTCCAGACCTCTACGGTTACGGTTCTTTGAGAATTGTTTAAGAGCAGATCTTTTAGCTGACTTCAGACCTCTAAGATTTCTTTTTGACCAGGAAGGATTCTTCGGAGTTTTGCAGACAATTTTTGGTGTAAATTGATCTATGGCGAAGTGTACAGTAAAAGTATAAACTTCGACCGTTGTTTCAGTTGTTAAGTTTTGAAAAATATCATCCCAGTTAACTGAAGATAAAAAGAGGCTCATTTTGGTGAAATTATAACGAATCACTTCAGAGGTAGAGATGAATTCATATGTAATGCATTCATTTACAAACAAGTGAAGGGCTGGATGATGGGACTTCGGCAACAGTAATATCACGGCTGAGATCTTGGGTAACAAAGTAAGAGGTCAAGCATGCGACCGTTAGAGTTGTAGAAGGAGTTGAGTTGGATGAGTCCTGCCGTACTGTAATCATCCAAAAGCTGTTTCTGAACTGAGCTCATCGATGAGTGAGCAAGGTTGGGATAGAGATATACCGATGGACCTTTAGTCCAGTTGACGGAGCGCATGTTGAAATCACCCACGATGAGTATCTTATCTGCTAGAGTCATACGAGAGGTAATCCATTCCAAAGATTCGCAATGTTGAGACGCCAATGTTGCATCGCTAACAGGGTCAGGAGGTACGTAGATAACACAGATGAATAAGCTATAGCCTGAGACAAACAGTTCTACTCAAACCTGTTCGACTGTACTACTGTTTGAGTTGCAATGAACGGCATTTATAATTGGAGCGGACAGTCAAAAGCACATCACCACCGGTGTTTTTTTGTACTGAAGAGGCTTGAGCGATCAGAACAGAAAACAGTATATTCACTTCCAAATATTTGAGTGGAAAGTGTATTGCAGTTGAGCCAGGTCTCAGTAAATGCATAAACATCATATGCAGCATCAGAGCAAGCAAGAGAGTAGTCCGAAATAGTAGTATTCATGCCACCTTAGTTTTGATAATAGCATGCTAAGCCAATTACACTAGTGATTTTAGGGAGCATAAGATTCAGCGGTGAGGGCAATGCTGACTTGGGAGCTGACGGTCTGATAGGTCTCGAGAGTTGATGACATGGAGCTTGTTGCGGTCTGGACAAAGGAGTTGGTTGATTGTTCAGAATGGGTGTCGAGGAATTCGAACGTGTTCGTGTCTGATTGCCAGTCGGCCTGTGGCTGTTGGACCTCCGGTCTAAAACAGGAGTTATTAAAACTCCACTTGGCCAAAATACATCCGAAAGCAATAGCTCTTCAACAGAGGAAGGTACATTAAGTTTGAAAGACAAAAATGTCAATAGTCTAACTACACCGCTACACGGAATAGCTTTTGGCAAGTTATTGAAGAGGGTCCTCAGTTGGCACGTTGGGCGATATAATTAATTATGTTTGTTTCAGTTCCGTGAGGTTTGAATCTAGCGAGGTAAAACCAATTCCTACTCCTATTATTAATAGCTGCTGGTGGTGCGACTGCTTAACTAGGTCCAGTGTTTGTTGTGCTTACCATGCTAGTTCCGAAACCTGATGTAGAAAACTTCGCTACGGGTATATCGATTGGACGTTGAATTGGTTGGCTGATACATGCATGTAGTACGTATGGAATCGTCGTAGAAGAAATGCGATGAGTGGTCACGTTGGAGGTGTTGTAGTTACTGCTAATCTCAGGATACTGTAGTACGATTTGACCAGAAGGTGTTGGCTTGGAACTGGACGTATTGGTTGGAGTGCTTCGTTCTTCGGTGCTAGTTTGTACGATGCTTGACAGTGGACAATTTGACATGACAGTTGCCGATAAGGTACTAATGGTGCTGATGTGGGCGCAAGAGGTGGAGGTTGTGGTTGATACTTTGGCGGTCGATGAATACTCTGGTGTGGTGAGCATGATGGAGGCATTGAGATTAGAAAAAGCAAAATGGTTTGAGGTAGTGATGGTTTCGTTGGTGGTGGTTGAGCTGGTTGTAGTGGTGGTGGAGAAATTAGTCGTAACATTGGTGGCGATGAGGCTTGTAATGATGGATCCATTTGAAGGGGTGGTACTGAGTGGAAGCACCGATGTTAGCAGTAGTTTGAATAGAGCTGATAGGTGCACCCACGGGTTGAACAGCGGCAGTTGTGATCAAGTGATCAGTAGATGCAAGAGTTTTATTCATACAGGCAACAATAACGGGTTTACTACTGATAGGTGCATAGAGTAGACTGTAATACTTGGAATATCAGATGTATCAATTGAAACGTTAGCTCTCATGTTTCTTGTCGAGTCTGTATGATGTGACATTCGATGAAGACAAGCTGCTGCTACGATCTCGTTTTGCATATGAGATGTTCGTCGTGTCCGCGAAGGACGCGAGTTCATTGTCATACAATTACTTGAGCAACGGTTGCTGTCGTTCCAAAGCACGGCAAAGTGTGCGAGTGACGTGAATTGAACTCCCTATTAAACGTAACATCGTTGATGGGCGAGCCAGAATCATGTTCATCGTCGATTTTACTGCTGCGAGTTGACACGGTGATGCAGTGAGAAGCAGAACATTTCTTCGTCATTGTTTTCCCACTCGAGTTGAATAGGCAGAGGCAAACGAAAATATATCGCTTTGAACGGCTCTCGAGTTCAGTTACAACAAAATAGCGTACAATGATAGCTGCTTAGATAGGACGGCAAAAATAAAATTGATATTTTTATCACAACCGAGTCACTATTTGATTAGGTTAACACTGGAAATGAAGCGCGAGAGACACTTGGCCAAATTCTGGAATTACAATTAGAAATTTAGAGTCGTATCGAATCCGCGAAAAAAATTTCACTGAGCAAAAGTAAATGCGAACTGAGTCGATTGTTGTTGCTGTTATAGGCATACATGCATACAGTTGCCACGTCACATCATCCATAACGATACAATGTGCTTTCGTCAATATCTGGGTCTGCCGTTCATCGTTATTAAGCGCCTTTTGGACTTTGTACGTGTGTAGTTCTTCACGATTTTGTAGCATCTTGCACGAAAGTTTTGGTTAGATTCAGTTTCTTCGTCACATCATGAACTGAACTGTTGGGATTCCTTTTGATAGCTTGAACTACCCACTTATGATCCTTAACACTATACGGAGATCCATTTTTGCCACTTTTTTCTTTCCGATCGTTGGTCAAACGTTTGTGGTACCGATTTAAAATACGAAACACCGTAGAATGTATCATTCCCAGCTTCCTGCTGATGGCACGATGAGAAAGATCCGGATTTTCGAGGTACGTGTGCAAAATTTCTTTGCGCCGCTGCTGTTCTTCCAACTCCATCTTCGCAACGATTGCACATCTGCTAGTGAAACTAACACAGCGTAAACAAATACACATTGAACTAATTTCACCCAAAATTTCAATAAAAAAATACCCAACGGGTAATCCGAAAGGAATTTCATTGATAGATAAAGTTACAACCATTTAAGGTTGAAGGATTCATCATCAATTTTCCAGTCATCATCAAAAAATCTGAACAGTTTTTTCGTTGGATATTGAAATTCTGGATATGAAAATGTATTCAAGATGGTCCGCTTGGTAGTGATCAATACAGTGAATACATTTTCACGAACTATCTGTTTTGAATTTGAACGAAAAAACTGCTTTTGAAATTTGGATGATGACTGAAAATTGATTGATGATTCAACCTTAAAAGTGGTGCAGTTTGATTCCGTACAATCTTTAAACTATCAATGAACCCAAAAAAAACGGCGCTAACACCTTTCTTGGCCGATTTCTGGACACGAACTTTCAAAAAGGACAAGTACCTGGTTTCAGCTCCAAGAAGCACAAGGTTGGTGAACATCGATTGCCACTGATTTCAATCTGTGCAAAGCATGAGAAGTGGCTCATTTTCCTATTTTACCTAAATCGGTGTGTTTTTGGTTTTTACTCCGATCATCTACCATTGCTGCAGTGTTTTCTTGGTAGGGACATGTGAAAAACTATGAGGAATGAATGGTGTTGGTTTGATGCTGTGCCGGAGTCAATAAATGGTCCCATTTAAGGTTGAGCTTCATTTTTGACTTATCCATATTCATTTTGCCGATAGCTCTGCTCAAAGCTAATTTCAAAATATAATGTATGATGAACTTATGGTGCTTGAGTAGACCTACAACTTGGTCTAACAATTTATAGCTCTATCTCTTATATCTGGAATAAGGCGACGTATGTTAACAGTGATCTTCGCGATGATATTCACGGTGAAGATCACGCGTTATCATCGTGAGGATAACTAAGTGAATATACGCTCTCATGTCGAAGATATAGGAGTTAAGCACTGCACTACAAGTTCATCATACATCATATTATCAAATCGACCCTCTGAAAGGAGATATTGGCAAATGAATATGCCTGAGTCAAAAATGATAAGCCGCAACCCTGGTCCCATTTTTCCCATTTTACCCTAAACAGTTTTTACTTCGATAATTACAATTGCCGCTGTAGTTTTTGCTTGAAAAGAGACATATCGTATGTGAAAAACTCTGAGGAATCAGCATGAAACCAACACCATTCAATTTCTCATAGTTTTTCACATTAAATATAGTCTTATTCAAACAAAAACTACTGCGGCAATTGAAGTTATTGGAGTAAAAACTGAAAAACACATCGATTCAGGGTGAAATGGGGAAAATTTTTCCACTTCCCATGCTCTGCATTGGATGAAACCAGTGGCAATCGATTTATTGGCGTTTTTCACTACAATTGAAAAGCATCAGTTCATGATGATGATGATGATGAAATACTACCATCTATTGTAGCAAGGTAACTTCCCATAGCAGTGGAATAATCTGAAAAACGATTTGATCAGGACTCTATTGTTGTTTTTGATTATCAAGCTCCTGTATGAAGGGTCAACAACGTTTGGGTGGTCCGGTAAGCAGATACACTTACGCGAAACCCACGAATATAGGGAAGAGAATCTCCTTCCAAAAGCAAGTTCACACTCACAGCATTAGAATCGAGCCCTCGATTGACAGAATAAACCCAATAGATGGGGTCGAAGAGCCCGCCCTCGTTCCGCGAAATGTTAACAATAGAGAGGAGGCAGTCCCATGCTCCCTATCCAAATCGTTTCACTTGGGTGCCCTGATGGTCTCTCCCGTTCCTCGTTATATATATAAGGTTGTGGATATTTAGTATATTTTGTAGTGGTTATACGATACTTATGTACCTTGTGATAGAAAATTTGGCTCACATTAATATTGGTTAGGGTTTATACCGTTCTTTGATTATTGATCTGTATTGTCTCGGTGTTTCAGTAGGTCCGTGTTTTCGTGGATCTACCCCTACCTTTTGAAGAGTTGACTTTAGAATGTTTGGTATTTCTCGCGGTCATAGGATAGGAAAGAGAACAAAAACACGGGCTTTAGTGATTGGTAACGCGCTATGTGCATGTGAGATTTTCAAGGGAACGTCCATTAATTACATCATGCAAAAAATGACTTTTTATAACCCCCCCCCCTTGTCACGTTTTTTGTATGGACCTTCAAATTTTTTGTATGGATCGTCACGGTCTCCCAAACCCCCCTGCCCCCTTACTGCGTGACGTAATTAATGGACCTTCCCAAGGTGATATTTTCACAACGGCCATTCAGAATGGTT
Source organism: Aedes japonicus (assembly GCA_034211315.2). Classification (NCBI taxonomy): domain Eukaryota; kingdom Metazoa; phylum Arthropoda; class Insecta; order Diptera; family Culicidae; genus Aedes; species Aedes japonicus. The sequence continues at coordinate 5,773 of JASCZW010014972.1, forward strand.
CGACGGATGCTTATGAGAGATCCTTCCCGATGAGTACTCGTTTACTCAATTCTATCATGTTTGGTTATAGAAGATTTCAGCTTAAACTTGGAAAATCGCGGTTTCTCAACAATCATACCGATGGTGGTTACGTCAACTATGCATCCCAAGGCAGTACAGCGAATAATGAAGGCATGGAAAACGTGGAGAAACTGGATTCCAACATCAGCGACAATAACGTGGACACTTCAAGAGCTTCACAATTAAGCCGCCAGAGCAACGAACACTGCCGCCGAGCCAGAATCCGATCTCCAGACGAAACCGCATCGTTATCAACGATCGACCCCTTCCCAGGAAAACCGGGTATGCTCCCCACTTCCACACCCATTCAATGTTTTGCGAAACAACCAACCACCTGAAATGACCATATTTTATCAATAAGGAGGAAAAACAAAATATAGCAAAATCCGTCGTACGATCCCTTCTAAAAACAAACGTTTAAAATCAGCCTATCTCAACATAACGTGGGTAAGGTGGGCTATAACTGCATAAATGTGAAGCTGAAACAGCATAACATTTATTGCGAAAGGGTGTTACAATACAAAATGATAACAAAACCTATATCTGAACTTTCTACATGTCTGCTGATTGTGGTGCAATTGTAGACATACCTGCATTATCATTGCCACGAAGGAAAAAAATAATTTAAGATTACTATACAATACTTGGGAACTCCATGGATGATCTGAAATTATATTCCGTATAAAGAATACGTCCATTTTTCGTGGTGGGATAAGATTTCAGCATGCTCCCTTACCGGGGTCGCGCTTCCTACATCGCGTTGGTGGGAGTGCCTCCTTAAGTATAGTTGACGCGAAACGGCGTTTCTTACTCAACCATTGGATGCCAGAACAGACAATGTTTAAGCCGCACCTCCTCAATCTAGCTGAAGTCAGAAAGACAACGGTGCACTTCCAGGCTGCACTTCCAGCTAAGTACGCAACCCTTAGCTGGCGGTATTTGTCATCCTATAGACCCGTAGAAGCATGAGGTAGGAACTCGTGAGACCAGAGCTATGTTGCGGGGACGCACGCTCCTTTGCGACTCACCATTTTGCAGCCCAATTGAAAAGCATCAGTTCATATATAAATACTGGCGGATTTGAAATAAGTCCGATTACAGCCTTGATGATGCCCACTGTGCCAAAGGAATGATGCATCACAATACTGGGACAATATGCACCACTTGGAGAAAGCATTTGTATAATTTTGTCTAAATATTCTGAAACTACGAGGAATTTTAGCGAAGTTTTGATACAATCTGGATGTTTTGTTGTGTGCAGAGACATGTCAAGTGAGTTTATTATAAACCATGTATGTAAAAGCATGGTAAAATCTGCTTTAAATAACCCTATTACAGTGTGTCCTCACAATAGGTGTCACATAGCCAGTCTTGGTTTATTTCAGTTGGGCAATTTCAACAGCGGGATTGATCATACCCGTTTTGAGTGTATTCTTTTGACAGCATAACGCGGAAGATAAATAAGCAATTCCGTTCGTTTATATGTATCAGCTACCATGGAAGCTATACGGGAGCAAGTTTAAAAATCACATTAGCAAAAGCTTAGATCGTGTCAGATATTCAATAGTCTTAAGCAGTTCGGAGTGAGTAAGCGTTTTGTTTTTTGTACCTTGAAACGATTCAAGGAAACTGGAAATCCCCTTATTCAACACAAAGGATTAGGTAAATTGAGCAAACAATTTCAAATGACCCATAATTTAATGAACAGGTTCCTCATACATGATCTGGAATGCATACCATACCAGAAACAACGAGTTCACGGGTTGACGGAGCGTTATATGCTTCACCAAATAGGCCCTACGAAAGAGCTTCCTTTACATAAGATAGATTCAAGAAACATTTGGTTGATATTTGGGACCAAATTTCTCAGGATCGTGCTTGCCGTCTGCGGAAACCCAAAGCGTTTGCGCAAAGTTATCGAGGAAAAGGGCGAAGGATTTGAATTGAATTATTATGGTTTATTTCTATAATATGTATCTTTCAAATGAAAAATAAATAAATGTTGATTTGTTTTACTGATACCCCTTTGTTATAGTAACACCTATTTTGAGCCACCTTGTATTTACCTGTAAGGTACAAAGACGACAATTTCTTCAATTTTGATCATACTTTGGTGCATTTAGTGCTTTATTGTATGACATAATTATGAGTTATGCTGTTTTAGGTAAAAATTGATGAAGTATTATTCCATTAAGGCAAACGCTTTAAAGATTTGAACAAATTAATTGAGTGAGTCGATTTACCTCACCAGTGCATTTTGTACAGCTTTCCCCTACATCACTTTACAATCTTTTCCGTATGATTACAAAGAGTGGTGAAAGTAAGAAACTGCAGTTTCTTTCTGTTACCAGAAGAGAAAGAGACAGAAAAAAAAATCTACAAATTGTCATAACGGATTGCGGAAATATCAACCTGGAAGTTGGTTTTGTATCCCATTTATGCATTTATGTGACGGTCTATGTACGAAATATGTTATAAATACATACAAAATCACGATGGCATTATGATGATCGATGTATTCTCGAGCATTTGAGACTTTTTTCGTCAATTCATATAGTATTACACTGGAGTGAGAATTTTGATTATTTAAACTTTTAAGATTTAATTAATTATATACAAGCTGAATTAGGTCCTAAGTTACATTGAGAGATTCTCTTCGTCTACATTCTCTTTGGTTAAAAGCTTGTCTATTAAACGATTTGCTGATGTTTTCGACGTTTCGTATCCTTAAACACACGTTAAATACCGTAACACACGTAATACCGTACTGTATGTTGAAAATACTTGAACATGTTTTTACATAGCCATAGGAAAGCAAAGAAAGTCGACAAAAAGATTCTCTCAATGTTACTCAGGACCTAATGCATTGTTTAGCTTGATTGAACTGGTCAACAGAGATGTTTAGCCCCAGAGCTACGTGCCAGTCTCCGTAAGCTTGAGTACCAAACTACCAAATATTCTGACTTCAGCGATTTGCATTTTTTTTCCTCACAAATTGGCACTAACAATTGAAATTTTGACATATTTTGAATACCACTCAAATAACTGCCTCAGCTTAAATGGAAATGCCTCAGAAAGCATTTTTATAAAACTTTTCAGACTTAAGAAAACCCCCAATATTGGTACTTTTGGTATGTTCTTCCGAAAACTTCGGATTACTGCTTTAGAGAAGTTCTTCACAAAACTTCGGGTAAGTCTATTAGAGAACTTCATAGAAGTTTTTAGAGAACTTCTTGGGAGTTCTGCAGAGAACTTCTTGGGAGTTCTGCAGAGAACTTCAGGCAAGTTCTTCAGGGAACTTCATGGAAGTTCTTTAGAGAACTTCATGAAAATCTTCAGAAAACTTCATGAACGTTCTTCAAAGAACTTCAAGGAAGTTCTGCAGAGAACTTCAAGGGACGTTCTACGGAGAAATTTAAGGAAATACTGCAGAGAACTTCAGGAAAGTTCTACAGATAATTTCAGGGAAGTTCTGCTAAAAACTTTAGGGATGTTTTGGTTCTCTGCAGAGAACTTCAGAGAAGTTTTTCTGAGAACTTCAGAGAATCTCTTCAGCAGACTTCTAGGAAGTATTTCAAAGAACTTCATGGAAGTCTTTCAGAGAACTCCAGGGAAGTTCTGCAGAGAACTTCAAGGAAATTCTTCAGAAAACTTCAAGAAAGTTCTTCAAAAAACTTCATGGAAGTTTTTCAGAGAATTTGATGGAAGTTCTGCAGAAAACTTCAGGGAAGTTCTTCAGAGAATTTTATGGCAGTTTTGCAGAGAAATTCTGCAAAATGTTCTGCCGAAAACTTCACGAAAGCCTTTCAGAGGGGGACTGGAGGAAATTCGGCAGATTAATTCAGGAAAATTCTGCTGAAAATGTCATGGACACTGTACCAGCAAACTTACTCCACTTTAAACGCATTTGTTGTGCAAATGTCACCTCTTTACCGCATCCTCTAAGTTTTCGCTTGACAATTGCCCAATATTTTTCGATCGGTCTGAGTTCAGGCAATTGGAGGATTTATCCTTCCGATGAAATAACATTGTTTGCAGCAACCATGCTAGATCTCAAAGTAGTGGTAGCTGACATCTTGCCGAATGAAGGGTGAAACCCGCTTTTTCAGACACTCTGTAATGTAAACCTTCGACGTCATTGTGTGAGATGTGATGAAACCTCGCTTTCAAGGCCACAACTGCAGATTCCTTGCCAAATCATTAGTTTTCGAACAAACTTATCAGCAAAAACAAACACAGTTGCCAGGTAAAAGTTTCGTCCGGGGACTTGTTTATAATCCGTTTTGACATATGTTTCGTCATCCATTAAATACAGTCATCAAATTTCGTCAGAACTCGTTTGTATAGTATTCGTTCTTTCTTTTTGACCACTAAATCTTGTTTCAGGGAGCGATTTGAATGTTTACAGGCACCAAAAGACTTATATCCTTCTCTTAAATGTATGTAACGCACGGTTGTAAAGTTGAGACGTGTTTCTTTGCCAAATCACGTATGGAGACACCTGTGGTTGCCTTTCACGTACCTCAACACCTTTGTCCTCAGCTCTTTGTCCCTAGTGCCACTTTTATGATAGATGCGCTGTGCTCTATCCACACTCAGAGTATCCTCGTAACGTTTGATTACAAGACACACCGTTGACTTTAGGAATGTTAACACTTTTGATATTTTTGAAGTAGACCACGAAGGATTCTCAAGATGTTTATGCTCAATTAATTTTCGTTTCTCAAGTTCCATGTTCCGTTATTTCGTGATGCGTCGATTGATCGAGAAAAACTTTTCACCAATTTCTTTGTCAATGAAACATCAACAAATGCCTGTCAAACGTGTTTTGTTCCAACCAAGGCATAAGATGTGTATAAGATCGAGCGTCCAGATTTACTTCAATCGAGTTTATACTAGTCCGCTTCTGTTCAACCTGTTCATCTCAGACATATCCTCGCTCCATGAAAATGGAGGCTCTGTCGTTGTTCGTCGATGATAATGTCGTCCTCAATGATAGGTTAACAAGAGCGCGTTAGCATGGCCAGAATTTCCTGTCAGAATTACTCGACTGAATGAAAGATTCTGTATCAACGCATTGAAAAACTAGATCATCTTATACTCCAAATCTCCCAGACTTGTTCTATCTGATGATTGAAAAATTAGCCTAATCAACATAACTGTGCACTATGGTCCAGATCACGAATTTTCGAGAAAACATGCTCCCAGCGCCTAAATTTGAAACATTACAGTAAAGTGATGTGGTTCGTATCACTAAGGCCCATTTTTTTTATGTTAATTATTAAAATTAGGGTGGTTCCCATTTTCACGGAAATACGAAAACTAACTTTTATATCTGCATAAATAGACGTTTACATTTTTAGACAAGGTTATAGCGAAGAAAATGTCATGAAATTTTCATATATAAATTTTTTTGTAGCTTGAAAATTGACCGATTAAGAGCAATTTTTCCTTATCAACTTGGGGTGTACCATAAAAAAATATGTTTTCAACCCTAACTTATTTATTTCAATTCCCATCGTAAAGTTGTGTTCCGAAAAGTTTGAGAACTTCAAGACGCGTACTTTGGTACACAAATTTTGCCGCTAGTTTCAACCAATCAATAGTTATTGAAGTTTTTCTTAAAAAATACGCCCTTTTCAAATGTTTATTTCTATGATTGGGGCAAAAAAATAATTAAGACGTCATTTGAAATAAAATAGGCCAATTCAGCTGTCAATTTGGCGTGAGATTTTCAGGAAGCTTGGTTGACAAACCTATCACACAGTGTGACGTTCTGTTGAGGATACTTTACCCATTTACACAAGGTCTACATTGTCCCTGAAAACAAAATTTCTGTCTTTAAACAAATCATACTCCCGGTCATCAAATACGGCATTCCAGTCTGGGAGAGTTTTGTAAGAGCACATCACCTGCTTCATCGTGCTGAAAACAAATTCCTCAGGATGATTCTGAATACCCTTCTGAGAACAAAAACAAGTAAAGTTCACCGTCTGACCGAGATAAAGTTGTTGATAGGTCGTTTCATCGAGCCTATCAATCGGAAGAGAGTATGCTTCCTAACATCTAGGGTCTGGTTCCTAACTTTTAGGCTTTTCAAATTGTAGACAGACTTACAGACATGATCGAGGCTGTCAGATCATGACAATGGCACAGTCGGTAGGTCAAAGTCCGGTAAGTAGAAATGAACAACGCTGCTTGCTTCATCAGGAAACGTCACTTGCACCAACCAAGATCTGCACGGATAAATTTTCGTTGACAAAAACACTTATTTTGTATTTGAGGCTGATGGGCATGATAAACCTGATTATGAAGTTTTTTTGTTCCTTTTATTCCCATCTGAAAAATGTGCTGCCTGTAAACTTTTGGAGATCACTCAGTCCCAGATTTTTAGGTCATTTTATATTAGACAAATTTCACGCAAACTCATCCAGTGGTTGGCAGCAACCTCTCAGAATCTAATGAAACTTTGTGGGTGGGTAGACTATATTTTTTAAGGCAACTTCGTGTACTTTATTTTTTTTTAAATGTATGTAAACTACCATTTGAAAACGGCTTAAGTTTTTTAATCGATTTTTTTTTAATCCAAGTAACTCAAAAAGAAAAAGACTTACAAAAAAGTGATGCATGGGTGACTTTTAGAAGATCGTCTGAACTTTTATGAAAAAAATTGTAAAAATGGTGAAATCGATTCTTACACGCTAAAAAAAATATTTTCAAATCAAAAGTCGTTTTGCGTAAGAAAGGATGGAAGGAAGGTGAAGATTTGTTACAAAATGTGTAAAAGGTATGCAAAAAATTGTGTTAGAGGGGGGCTGATAAACTTAAAAGAATAGCGGACGTCATATTTGAATCGTCTTTAAATGTATATGCATCAAGTCATTTCAAATTAAAAAAATCAAATTTGATAAGACTTGATGCATATCCATTTAAAGACGATTCAAATATACGCTATATGAATTTTCGAAATACTTTTCATGTCAATGAAAACTCATAGATTTGGCTTGGTAAGGGTTTTATTTTATTTAGTTTTTAATATGTACATCGTCACGTTTTAGTAATAAACATAGCTTCATATATTTAATTTATATATGTGCCACATACAAAGTAATTTTTTTTGGATTATCCTTTGAATCAGAAAAGCTTTTAGCTGAAGTTTAATTTTCTGAAATAGGTACAAAGCAATGAACCTGTGTGAATGTTCAGTTTTGATTGTGTTTCCATAATCTTGAGCAAAGCTTCCAATGCATGTATGGACTTGATATTGCACACGCTGGCAAAGTTATAATGGGCCGCTGCTACTTCTGACATGAACATAATTTTTGAGCAGTTCAATGAAATCTAGCAGTTTTGATATAAACAACTGAACTGCTATTGAGTCATGGGTCAATACTTCAGATATTATGATAAAGCTTTCATTTCCCAATTTATTGTCCATCTTGTAATATACTTCAAAGGTTTGGTAATAAACAGGATAAACCACCTGATTTAATTGTATTTTCACTAAAGTTTAAAAAAATAAAATTTTAAAAATGAGCCCTTTTGCAAATAGCAGCCTTGTTTTTTCAAAAATTCAAGGACCCTTGAAAAATCCAAATTGTCATTATAATTAAATTTAATTGGCTTCTGTGTGGTTTTTTGGACTAAATTTTGTAAAAATTGGACATGAAAAACTGCTTGTTAGAAAAAACGTTCTTTTCTTACAAGTGCCCATCTTGCCAAGCATGGTGAACATTTAGACAATTATATTTAAAAAAAAAATCGTCCAATTCTATGATAGCCGTTTTTTGCAAATTGACTGTAAATTTTAAAATATTTTATTTTTTGCGTGTAAAAATTGATTTTAAAATTTTTTACATTTTTTTTCATAAAGTTAAGACGATTTTCTAAAAGTCACTCATATATAACTTTTTTGTGAGTCTTTTTCTCTTTGAGTTATGTTGATTTAAAAAAATCGATCGAAAACTTAAGCCCTTTTCAAATGGTAGTCTTGATACATTTTGAAAAAAAAAAAACAAAGTATGCAAAGTTGCTTAAAAAGACATAGTCTACTCACCCACAAAGTTTCATTGGATCCTGAGAGAGCGCTGCCAAACACGAAGACGAGTTGGCGTGAAATTCGTCATAAGTAATAAAAAATCACGAATATAAGACAACATGACACAGCAATACACCGCAACCACAATCACCATTCGATTGACGTCTCGACTCTTGACTTACTAGACTGACTTGAAGCTAGCCAAATTGAAAGCTAACATCCAAGCCCACCACTACGACGACAAAGGCAAACCAGAGCATTGTTTCTGTGCGGCTGATCAAATCTTCTCAGATGATTAGCGTCCTCTTGATAGGAAACGAATGCACCCACAGTTCAAACCACACCACTACTGCATCGGAGTAAATCCGACAAATCCTGCCTTTGGTATATTGTACAATTGACCAGAAATTAAATTCACACATCCATACGGCATGAACATGAGTTGCCATGTTTACGGGAAGATTGAACGTCCCTTTTCCCGTTTCTGAGCTTTGTGGTTGTTGTTCAATCCAGGAGCTACATTGGTGAAAGCACACCGTATGGATGGGGGCGTACGTCCACATTTTGCTCCAAGCATCTTCTAATTTCCTTTGACTCTGGCAAAATCTGACCTGTGTTTATCCCAGCTAACAGGTTGAAACGGTGGTCGGTTGTGCTATGTACGGTGATGGAAATGAATTTTAATTGAAATTTTCGATTAACTATATTGAAAACAACTGTTGGTCGGTGTGTGCGTTCAGAAGGTGTACCTTTAAATGGTTATAATATGACGTCGCTTACCGATTTGTGGGGTGCATATTGCATCGTTAGTTTTATGAATAATTTGGAATTAAACCTTCAGCTTTGTTGTTGCCAAATATCAAAAGAAACATGTTTTGGTTTGATGGTGAATTGTAACAGGACGTATCATAATTTATGATATGTACACTAAAAGTAAAAGCCAAAAATTAACCATGCTCTTCATCATTACTCATTTACGTCAATCTCCGGCCGTGTGTACCAAATCTGGTGCAACTGACTTCTTCACACACCAAAAATCCCTACGTCAACACTTCAAGGCATCGCCTTCATCCTCTTTCCAACCAACCATCTCAGAACGGAAGCCCATGTTGCTCGATAAACAGCAAACAACGCACAGCTGACACAAATTGGCCATCGTCCTAGTGCTTCGAATTCTGATTCTATTGTGCATTCGGATGTGCACACAAACCATGCAAGCAAGAAGCCAGCTGGCAGTTTTTTCCGAACCAAAAGTGACCACCAACGGTGGAAGCATGAAAAAGACGGATAATCCTTCCACCCACCCACAAGACTGCTGCACCGAGCCTCTCCCAAATGCAACGATCGATTAAAATTGATATCCACTTGGCACATGATTTGCTCTTGCACGGAAAAATGAAGGATGCGCTCACCGTATTGTCCAGCTAGCAGGAAAGAGAAATGGGAAAAACATAATAAGCCCAGGGATGCACGGCCAGTTTGATGTGTGATGCTGAGTGATTTGATATCGGCTCGTCTAGACTTGATAGGTAAACGATTGAGATTGAAGGCTTTGCAATTGAGCGGTTCCACGTCAAACGACGCATCGGCCAGATAGGAACCTTTTTTGATTTGTAAAATTGTTTTTTTTTAATATCCGCTGTTTTTCGGATATTGGAGATTTTAAAACTTGTTGGAAATTATTTTTGTTATTGAAAATGGAACCTTATGGATGAATGGTTAGGGATTCTATCACTAAAGATTGTTCGCGATAAAATCTGGACTCTTCTAAATACGTATATCTCTGGAAATACTTCATCAACGCGTGAAATAATCCGCAGATTGATGAACGTATGTCGGTTTATTGTGTAATATTAATTTTTGGTAGTACTACAAGCTTTTAGATCGAAGATGGCGTCCGAAGAAGAGCAAGTGCGAAACGCAAATGGCAATAAAAATATGGATCTGTCAGTAAGAAAACTTGCAAAAAAGCTTGGTTTTCCTGCAAGCACTGTCCATAACGTTCTTAAATCTTTCAATACACGTTTGACAACAGTCAAGAAGGTTGGAAGTGGCTCAAAAACGAATCTCAGGAACCACCAGGAGAAAGCGAAGGTGAAGCAAATGTTGCAGAAGAGACCAAATCTTTCGGTACGTACTGTGGCTAGAAAAATAAAAAAGTCCCCAACTTTCGTACATACTCCCAAGCACTGGCAAGTTATAATGTCGTTCAAGGTGAGAACTGTACCGAACCGTAAAAACCAGGGCTCACAAGTTGTATCGTCAATATTTGACGAAGTTTTCCTGCGTGATAATGGACGATAAAACTTATGTGCTGGAAGACTTCAAGCAGGTTCCCGGAATTTGTTATTATACGCCCATGCAACGGAACGACGTAGAGAAGCGTAGGTCGAACAAAAAGGCCAAGTTTCCCAAAAAATATTGGGTTTGGCAGGCAATATGCTGCTGTGGTCGAACAAGCCAAAGCTTCATCACTACCGGAACGGCAAACAAGGAAATATACCGTGAATAATGCATAAAGAAGCGGTTGTTACCATTCCTACACAGCTATGACGCTCCCTCGCTATTCTAGTCTTATTTAGCATCTTGTCACTACGCTAAAGATTGTTTTGGAATGGTTTAGAGCGAATGAAGTTCATGTTGTACCGAAAAAGGTGAAATTGCGACCTATCGAGCGATATTAGGCTCTCGTGAAGAGAGAACTCTCTCAATATAAACAACAAGCTACAACTATAGAAAAATTTCGAAAATCTTGGGCAAAAGCATCTAAATCGGTTGCTAAGAAGTCCTCACAGACCCTAACGGCTTAAGTAAACTCAAAAGTTCGTATTTTATTCATGCAGTCTTATTAAGTATCAGTAACTAGTTTTAGGATGACTAATAATGCACAATTAAAGGAATAAAAATGCATCTTGTATTGAACTAACAGCAAATTTGTTTTATTCCAAATTTAATCTGTCCAGATTTTGTCGCAAGCCTTAAATGTCATGCCCAAAATCATATTTGAAGCACTTTTTATCTTGATTTCTGAAAATTACTTCACTTTGTTCACTTAAGAATGACGTTTGGTTTGCATTAGGGGCATTTATATTTATAATGATTATAATGTTATTGATACATCATTTCTATTTTTATTCAAATTCTGACTTATCTCATGCTTTAAGTGATTATGCTGAAATTTTTCTTGTAACTAACCACCAGACTACAGTGGTCGTAGATGGTCAAATCACAAACTGATTTGTATAGCGCGTTAAATATTTACTTGATCCAAAAAATGTCTGAAGAAGAATTGTTCACATATGAGTTGTGCATAAACTGGAAACTTCAAAAACACTTCATCGCCTAATCTGCAAAAAAAAATCAATTAGCTTATTTCCTGAAAAAAAAGTTTTATTTCGATAGAGCTGTAGATATACTCAAAGTATGAAACTTTGTCAAGTAGTTTTGGAGAAATATGTCGTTTTTGGTTTTTTTTCTTCTTGAGAAGGGTAACTTTTAGACTCTTGTTTCGTCACCTAGTCGTTTTTGGTGAGAACCCCTTTAAAACTAGTTTTTATAACTTAACTTTTTATACAGAACTTGTTTAAGCAAACTATGATCTGTATATATTAACAACTTAAACTCACATGTTTTGGTGAGTTAGAGCACTTTTTAACTTCATTTTACTGAAATTTTGGTGGCATATAGGGAAGAAGGTGACAAACCGGGAACCAAGAACAGCTACTTATATTGAAGCTTAGAATTAATACTTTGAAGAAGTGAAAGTTTGGTTAGCACGAATTCATAAATGAGTGAGTACGATCACGTTGTTGAATGATTGCATGTTTTTTTAATTTTTCTATGCAGAAACGAACATGTCTCCTAAATTTTGCAAAGCAACAAAGTATCGTTTTCACTGCACGAGCAATCTACCATAAACTATGCATCTTCAGAAGACTCTTTGTCTTTCTCTGGTGACTTTACCCACAAACCGGAAATTAGTCTGAAGAAAAAATACTCGATGAATGAGATCACCGTTTGTGATAGCTCGTGATGTTTTCCGATTGTGATGTAGCCTGAACCTTTTAATTACTTTATTTTGCGACTCTTGTGCCTCTTCAGACAATTTTCGGTTCAGTATGTTAAGTACAAACCAAGCATATGCGAAAACCAACAACCGAGCAGTTTCTAGACAATAGTTTTTGAACTTGGACGAATTAAATTCCCTTCTGAAAGAAATAACCTGTAAAATTGTTGAGCACCGTTAGTTACCTCCTAATCTTTATCCAACATCGCTGCAGAAACTTCAGAAACGCCGTTGGTCCCGACTCATGTGTTGATGAATGCGTTATGTAGGGCGTCGTCTTCCTGGCATCGGTGGTTGTCACCACGTTGTGAGGAAATAGACCGACGGAAAATAAACGTATAAAAAAAAGTTTATTAGGAACCTTATCTTCGCATGAAGAGCTGAAAAACTTCTTCATCTATTGCTCGGAAAAGAACGTTTCCCTAGTAGCACACTTGTAATAAATCAGTTGGATTAACTACTTTGTGACTCAATTAAATCCCTCTCAAGTAACTGCAACCAGTTTTAATCCTTGTGTGCTGCTTTGGTTGTGATGTTGTTCATTTCGGTCGGTGTAGCCTCACAGACATTACACCGCTGTGCTGATTTCGTACTTGACATTTACAACCTTGCCATCATAATAGTCTACAATAGACACGGACTAGACGTCCGTTTATTTCAAGCTCCATTAGTCGAAGTATTAAAATTGGTATACCTGTATACCATCCCTACACGAAGAGTTTTATCAGTCATCTCATTAACGTACTGAATCCGTACGGGACTACAGTGTCTTGTCGAAGAAGGTCCAGGGTTTTGAAATAAAATTTTGGACCTAGTTTTAGCCCTGACTGGAGCGATGGACGATGTTTGCGCCCGTTATGGTGCAATCTTCATCATCAGCAAACTTTTGTTTGTATTGACTGTGATTGATATGGTGGAAGTACCCATTAAATCCCTATTTCACCGTGAGGATAATGTTCATTAGCTCTGCGCCCGAATATTCGTCTAATGGAGTTGCTTACAAAATCCGCTGGGCAGTGTGATCTAGAAGCACTTGTAGCTAAATATCAGCTACAATTTCCTCGATCTGGAAAAAGCGTTCTGATGGATAGCAGGTTTTCTTAGCAGTCAGAATTCTGAAATAGCTGGAGTAAAGGTCACAGTTTCGGGTCTTGGCTCGTGTTTGCAACTGATTATAATCATATGTACTCAGGTTCAAGTCAATAATTTAAGCATCATTCCACTTCCTGTAACAATGTTTGTGTAACACTTTTTTCCCCAGCATTGTTGAGTTTCATTTGAGCAGCATACAGCAGTTCGTCTTTATTGTAATTTGTACGAAGGTCCATCGTTTTCCTTCGCTTAACGATGTCAGAACTATCATCAATAGAAAGCGCTGCGAGCTTGAACCTGAGCTGGATGGCAACTGCTCCAAAATATGGAGTGGCAATTCAAAGGACTCATCCGCAGAACGTGCATGAGCCGTCAACACTTTGCTCACCGTCCTATTGTTCTTAAAACACATTTTGAGGAACCGTTTGCTCAAGTAATGGGCATATTCTCCAGCTTCCTCGGGTTCAATTTTATGCGAACGAATAACAAAGTTGTATATTTCAAGAGTTCGGATCGATAAATCTCCTTTGATATTTCGCCAAATGTAGTATAATTCCCGTTTTACAACCGGAACTACAAAAAAGAAATCCAATATTTTTCATCAGAGGTTTAAAAATTATTAAATTGGACCTGTATTAAGAATACAATGTTCAAATTTAAATCTTCCTACGTTATTTGAAGCCATTTGGATTAAAAGCTGAGCAGAGTTGCTGCACCAACACTTGAATAAGCTTCAAACATGTCAAAAATTCAGTTATTATTCATTGGTAATTGATTCTGTTTTCGTACGATTTGACAGACGTGTAGTGTCATAAAACGCGCAAGTACTGAATATATCCAGAACTAATAATAACAAAAGGACGCCTACTCATTATTGCTACTAGTTTCATTGTCTTAATGTAAATCCAGGATAAAAAGTTAGTTTTTTAATTTATTTTCATAGTAGGCGATGACATTTTTTTGATGTTGCAACTATACGCAAAACATATTTGAACAATTCTTGCGGACACATTCTTCAAAAACTTCAAATAGTTTTTGAATAGATCATCACAGTTTCCAGATCTCTTCCGCTTCCCAAAAAGCGTGACGTACTTAATAGCGGTTCTCTTTGGTCGATATTGCCACATCCTTAGACGTAGCAGCAAGATACCGTTTCGCGTCTGAACTTAACTGTTTGATTTTAAAATAATCCTTATCTATTTGAATGTATGCTTCTCTTTTTTCAATAGATTCGTTCATTTTTTGGCACTTTAGGATAGCGTGTACGCCTCTAGTATTCCCACGGTTTGTCGAATTCCCTTTGTTGTTCCAACTTAACTTGCCGTAAAACAGGATCTCTTTATGCTGACCGCCGCGAAATACTACCATTTTTAGTGGCCGCTTTTTGTCAAATGTGTTATAATCTATGTAGCAAAGCGGATTCTCCTTCCTTTCCTCATCAGAAACTTTTCTTCAGCATAACTGAACTACCAACTAAACAGAGTATACAAATGTAGACCTCAATTCAAGGGGTCATTCAAAAATGACGTTCACTCTTTGGGGGGGGGGGGGAGGTATCAAATTTGTGACAATATGTGACAGGGGAGGGAAGGGGTTATAAAAAATGGGAAGGGGTTATAAATTTGAGTGTACGGTTTATGAAAATATACACTTTACTTAGTTGGGTGAGTGCCAAAAATTGAGCACGAACCGCACGAGCTATGCTTCATTCTTAAACTTCGTCGAAGTTTGGTTTTGTTGAAAATCCTATTGTGTTTGATTTTGGTGGCATTGAATTTTGATTTGAATCAAACGCAGGTCGATGCATTTTGTCGTGCATAACCGCTGCGCAATTAACAAGCCAAACGTGGTGTGTGAATACCGGCGAGATATAAAAAACAAATCCTATTGTGAAGAACTTTTCATATAAAAAATCAGCACCTTGAAAAACGGAAGCTTCGAAACCAAAGGATGCACTGAAGGTTTTTTAAGCCAGCAGACCTTCTGTTGCGAATAGAGGGATTGTTTAAATATGTTCCACCGGATGAAGGAACTACGACATCGCAGCCTTTCAGTTCTTCACAAGCTCCTCCGGATTTGGACAAAAAAGTTCCCTCTAATTTTGCATGTCCTAAATAGGATGCAATTTCCAAAGAATTGGATATTATTAATTCCGAGATTTCCAGGCTGCTGATTAGAGAGCGAAATGACATGCTTTCGGCTACACAGAAAAATACGTTGTCTGACCTGATCAACCGTAGGAAATCCCTAAATATGGCCCTAGAGAAGAAGAAATCAAATCAGCAACGTCAAAAGTCATGCAGATTGAACCGAAAGAAGATTCTTGAGAAAGAGTTTGAAACAAACGCTCATCTTACCAAGCTTCTCAAGATCCGGCCTGACAAAGGACGACCTCCAATCGAGAGTAACCAAGCATAGTTGCTTAAGACGTTGGTCGATCTGGGTCAGCATGGAGCGTCACCTGGGCAGAGAGGTGACGTTAAGAATTTTGAGTAACATACAAATCTTTTATAGCAACAACAGCATTGTTAAAAAATAAATACGTACGCGAACAAACTTTTTCAGTTTGCA
>JASCZW010014973.1:0-21645 GCA_034211315.2 Aedes japonicus
AGGAGTTCAGCGAGCTAGGCGGTTCAACCAAGTGGAGCAACTGGAGACAAGCAAGTTTTATGGAGAAATATCCTAACGCAGGTGCGGTCCTAATAGGACGTTAGACCAGCATAATTAAGTAAGTATTTCTTCAATATTTTAGGTAGTAAAAGTCTATTAAAAATAAATTATCTTTTATCTAGGGAATAATTATCCTATATCGAATTATCATCGAAGAAACTTTGTTTATGGATAATATTGGTATTAAGTGCCTTTTGAAATGATTTAAATGCTTTCTTTGGAACTCTAAGAAGGAATACACCTAACATTTTCTGTTCAAATATAACGTTGCATCAAAATAATAAAATGAACAAAAATGAAGAAACGTTATACCGAGAAATGATTTTATAATTACAATTAAAGTTAATAAAAGATGTAAAATGTCCTGCTGATCTTTAAGCTCAATAGCGTAGGTTGCTGTCTTCAAAAATAAATGGTGTTTCGATAAAAATTTAGCCGACTTAAACTTGACGCATTTCCTTTCATCGTGCATTAAAAATTGTTGCACACCCCTCATTTTGAAGATGTGTGCGTGTAGCATCATGCCTTTATTTTGATTTTGAGATTAGCACTTCAGTTATCAAAATGTCGTCGAAGGAAGAGAAGCAACGCATCAAAATTTTGAACGTGCATGGCGAAAACGCAAACTACTCTCACGCCAAGTTGGCGAAATTGTTGAATGTGGCTAAATCAACTGTTAACAACGTATTAAAAGTATTTGGTGAACGTTTGTCGACAGCCAGGAAAGCTGGAGTCCGCGCAGCGACGACACAAAGAGTTACCCGCTGTTTCGAGCGGAACCCCAACCCTCTCCGTCCGAGATGTCGCAAATAAGCTGAAGTGCCGCCTTCAACCGAGGATAGAGCTTTAAAACGAGGTGGGCTGTCGCCTTACAAGAAAGTGGTGACTCCAAATCGCGACGATGAACAAAACACGTCGTGCAAAGCACGATCACGAAAGTTGTATACGACGATGCTGACGAAGTTTGATTGCGTGATACAGGACGATGAAACTTCACGTCAAGGCAGACTTTAAACAGCTTTCTGGACAAGAATTTTATACGGAAACCGGAGGGGAATGGTGGCAGATATTTTCAAGCACATTAAACCGTCAAAGTTTGCGATGAGATATCTGGTGTGGCAGACCATCTGTACCTGTGGCTTGAAGAGCAACGTTTTCATTGCGATCGGAACCGTCAACCAGGAAATTTATCTGAGCGAGTGCCTACTTAAACGACTACTGTCTTTCCTAAGGCGACACAATTGTTCCATTTTATTTTGACCGGATTCGGCTTCTTGCCATTACAGAAAAAGGACCATGTAGTGGTATGCTGCCAACAACGACAAGAACCCTCCCAACACGCCAGAGCTCCGCCCAATCGAACAATATTGGGCCATCGTCCAGTGGAACCTTAAGAAAACTCAACAGGCTGTTGTGAGCTAGAAACAGTTCAAGGTTAACTGGCGTTCTGTGGCGAATAAAGTGGACAAGGAGACTGCGTACAAAATCTTAGTGGCCGGTAACTGAAATGAGAAGAAAAATTAGTATTTTCCATTTAATTCCAACTGCCTTTGCTAATCTTGACAGATACGCGTATTTCGTCTACAATGTGCAGACTTCAGTGTGTCGTACTAATAACTCGACTTGTACGAGACACTGAAGAAGTCTGCACATTGTAGACAAAATACACGTATCTATCAAGATAAGCAAAGGTAGTTGAAATTAAATGTAAAATACTAGTTTTTCTTCTGATTCTAGTTTCGAGATATCCCACTAAACAGCTCAAACCCTCTAGGATTTCTTATGGCCGGTGTTGAACGAAAGACCCGACAATTCGCATTCGGTAAAAAGGAAGCTTAGCTGAATATTTCTCCTGTATTATGTATTAACTGAACTTGAAAAAGAAGAACAATTCGACTTATTAATAAAAACTTTGATCGGCTCACACACATTACTGTTTGACCAAATTTTGATCGGAACACCCTTTTATTCAAAATCCAGGCAAAAGATAATAAGAAAAATTCAAATCGACAAATAGTTTCGATACCCCTGCCTCTGAGCCAAACGGCAAGATGCTGTTCAACTAAATCGTTTGTTAGCACATTCTATTCGCCAATAGTACTCAATCATCATGTTTTCTTCTTGATCGTCAGATCCACAGCCATAGTTAGGGTTCATGCCCAGTTGCCATTCATCTGCGGCGCTGTGTCCATTCGCAATGTACCCTGCGAGAGAAGAGTTTCCGAAAGTACGAAGAAAAAAAACGAGGCAAGAGAAAAAAAATAGATTTGCGCGGGGTGGCACTTGCAGGAGGGGGAGCTTATGCCTTATTCCGCATTAAGAAGAGATGCTTGAGAAGCCCACACACTTGATACTGACTGACGCTTGCGTTTTTGCTGGTGGTTTCTTTTGTTTGCACCGAGGAGGTCACTGACTGACTTCTAAATGCTGATTTTTCGTTCTCTTCCCTGCACCACTAGTGCCGGGTTTTGCGATGAATATTTTTTTTTCTTTTGCGTATGCTAGTTTGATGTGCTTTTCATTCTGTTAAGTCATTCTACAAATGCGCTGCGAGTGTTGTTTCATAATTGGGAGTGTTCGAGGGTACAATAGGTATTCGGATTCTTGTGGAACAATCACTGAAATTGTTTGTATTTCAAATTTCAACACACAATAAAGTGGTTTACATATTTTCCTAGAACCTTACTTTATCATAGTTTTTATGGTTCTTTAGGGTCATGATATTCTCGAGTTGAAACTATTGCTAGGGAAATTTGGGTTATAAATTCTACACCGGGGTCATTGCGTACGTTCGCGCTATTGTCCACTATCATATCAATATTTTTACTTATGAACACGTCATGTTTTAAAGATATGAAATTTCACGATAATATGTATTGAAAGTTACTTCTTTGAACTTTGTACTAAACAAAAATCATGAAATCTAATCTAGCATCTAGACCCATAGTTGAAAAGCCAGTATGATCTTGTTCACTAGCTGCGTATATAATTGCTAAAGAAAAGTTGGCCTCCATACTGGATTGACAAATTAAGGGTCTGAAAATGCCATTGAGACAGAACTAAGAGTAACGTCACCATACGTAAGCGGTGATCAACATTCCAAGTCCCTCATAAATCAACAATACCAGACCCAAAGCAAAATAATCGATTTCGAAGTACACCGGATTCAGCCTAGTTTGAAATAGAAACCTTCTTCGTTCACTCTCATCGCTGAAAATATAAGCTAAGCCACCCACTCTACTGATTCGTTGGCTGCAGGAGCCTTCCGACAAAAACCACAAGCACAAAGACCAACCACATCAGTTCTTTATCCGCACAGCCAACAGTTTTTATTAAATGCTATTAGAATTATATTGGTTTCCATTCAAATTACCCGGGCAACCCGGGAGCATTGCTCATACCGACCGCCAAGGAAGCACAACAACGAGAGTTATGACTGGAACGAAAAATCCGATGCGGTATTCGGAATCATGCAGACAGATATCGAAAATCGCTCGGAACGTTCCTCATCCTACCGGGCGCGGGCAATCATTGCTGTGCTTGGCATAGGTATCCTTTCTTCCAGCAGCCATATCCAATCCACATTATAGTCTGCAGGAAGGCGCAAAGTATTGATGAGCAGATTTGTGGTGTGTGACCATGAATGTTGTAGATGGGCGATTCAACCGGCGATGGCAATGCTGTTATTCGCCAGGATAACGGTGGAAGATAGCTGTGGAACGGTATATCAATTCAAATACTTTTCGGATGCCTATAGTACGATCCGAAGATATTTTTTCCAATAACTTTCAACAAGTGGTACTCCGAACGAGTTGCTAGGGAGGTTGAGCTTACGTAGACATTTGTTCTATGGCGGAACGAGGAACAAATGGCCATTACCCGTAGGCGTTCGCATTTAACTCTCTGAGGAACGCATGGCTATTGCCACGCACGAAGCATAGGATGAGGAACAAAATGCCCATAAATTGTGCAGCATATGCGTTCAAGGCCATTGATTGGATATTTATTAGTATGTTGTAGTTGTGAGGGCGCGTGTGGAACAGTTTGCGGAGCGCAAACAAATAGGATAATGCAATTTTAGGACAATAAAAATGACGGAGATTTTCTGGGAAAATGATCAAGATCGATGTCATCCAATGTTATCGTGTACTCGAGAACTTTAGGACACCATGATCCTTTGCCGTCTGGGCAAATGGGTTGATACGACCCAAGTAACACTAAAAACATCTTCTTGATCAATAATCTTGAAATTTTGTTGTACAAGAGTATTAAGAACGAAACAAAAAACATATTTTTTCGTACAAAAGCTGAGGGGATATTGTCGCAGAACATTTGCGTTTCGTACGTCACTTAGGTATTTTTCTAAAATATATTACTTAATTTTCGACTCTAATATGACCAAAACAGCGCAATTAATCGATCTTTTTATAACATCGTTTAGGTCGCATAAAAAAATCTAAAGAAGCACTGCATGACATGTTTTTGAAAGAACGATGTTTTAAAATATATTTTCGTAAATAAGCTTCCACTCGTTTCGTAAACATGGGTTTTGTGCATGGAACAAATGTCTCGTGTATCGTATGAAAAATTCACATCGCTTTTTATCTGGTGAAATGGTATCATTACACATTTTTGTACACTAATAAAATTGTAAACCTAAAACTCTATTTGGTTAGAGCACGTACACTTTATAAGATATCTCAAACATTACCTTTATTTGTAAAAATATAAAAATTATAATACTCTTATAAGGTGACTCTTAACATTTATAGGCGTTACAAGCTGCCATAAAATTTATAGTTCACATCTTATAGTTAAGATTTATGTGATTTCCGCACATACGTTTAATGTTCGAGTGCACGCAGTCAAGATGACGACAGAAGCCAATTTTTTAATCGTCTCGATTTTTCAACAGAAATTCTGGGAATTTTTGAAGGTATTTTTCACTTTAGATTTATAATTCTCCATTGTTTTCAGTTAGAAAAAACCATTACACGAATAGAACGTACGAGAATAGGACGCACGGGAAGAGGATGCACGAGTAGAGGACGCATGGGAAGAGGGCATACGTGAGGATATAATTAATGAAAAAAGGAATAATAAAACGTATAAATCTGGCACATTCTCATTATTGTCATTCATTTTATTATTATTAACTATGAATTTCATTTGATTCTTAAGCATAAACCTTATAGAACATTGAAATGGAAGTTATAAACCTCACACATAAATTTTATTAGAATCAGACACATGCAATTTATAGCACATTGAAATAAAAGTTATAAATATCACACATAAATTTTATTTGTCAAAGCAAATTAATTTTATTTCGTTTCCAATATAGCTTGTATTTGTGGGAAATTGCATAAGTTGTATGTTGTTTACACATATTTTTTATTTGTCGAGTCAAATTGCAAAAAATTATGTGGTTTCACACATAAAGTTTATACGGAAATTTGCCTCGGTGTAGAATGCACGAAATGAATATTGTGAAGACCAGCCAATCGTTGCTTCTCGAGCGCTGCCGGGAGTTATAACTTCATGCTCATAATTCAAGTATCTTCTCACGAGTCACCATGGCCTAGTGAGACCAACCACGCACTCAATAATAGCTCTTTCCAAAAAAATATGTTCGTATCCGATATCAGGAACATTAAAAAAAAGTTGGACAACTCCGTGTGGTTGCGTTTTTTTCTTTCAATTTCATATTAAGGCGATAAAGAAGATCTGTCTGTCATTCATGCAGAGACATTTCTTTTTAATTTGTAGCAAAATATTCGTAGTTCTTTGTATTGTTTGTGTGCAATGAACGAATGTTCTTTCTGTTTCAACAAATTCTTCGTGCTTTTGGCAGTTGCACAGTTTCGTTGTGGAAAACAACGAATGGATTCGTTAGTACTACCTTCGATTTCGTATAATAAACTCAATTTAATTTTCAGTGCACAATAACCAATAGGTTATAATCAAGTTATTAAAAAGTGAAAATAAATGCAGAAATGCATGAGCATCACAATTCAATTCAACAAGTGTCAAACTAGCAGATATAAGCACAGATTGAATTTGACATTAAGGTGTGTATTGAGTATGATGAATTGGTTTATAAAATCTAATTATTTTTCTTTAATTTTCACAAGAAACGGTAACAGAAATGGTCTACTTGAACTACTTGAAAAAAAAAACAAACATATTAATCTCAATTTTTGACTCAATTTCAGCTTCACGCTATAACTATGGACTAAACTACAGTGCAGATTAAAACTTAAATCTTTTTTTGCTCGATAATCTGGACATTTGTTCATGTTTTCAAAATACTTTTAATCGACAGTGTAGAACACGTGTCTAATTCAACATGACGACTTTTTATGATTCCAACAGATATGCTGCAAAATTTCAAAATATAAGAGAATTTTCTGTTGCATTTTTGCATCTTTAGAATGGTGCATAAATTATGCAAGAGATATTTTGGTAAGCGTTCTGATTTGGCAAAATTTTTTAACGACTACGTCTTTGTTTTCTATACTAGGGTACAATTTAAAAAAATATATCTATTGCGACCGTCACGAAATGCGATCAGGTTTTGAGCGTTAATATCTCAGTCGTTTCTCCAAACATTTTCTTAATGTTCGCACAAACTGATTGTAAATATTTCTACGCGTCGATTTCAATAATGAAGACTATTGCTTTTTAACATTAAACTGTTTAAAATAACGCAAATATAAGGTATTGTCTTATAATGTCGGTTTTCAGAGCAAATTTATCAAATACACAGTACAGAGTGCGGCAGAAAATAGTGCGAGAATGTTCAAACTTGAGTATTGGGTTAATTCATGTAGCTAGTGATTAATTTCTGTCGAAAGCGTGTTTGTTTATGTTTACTTTCAAGTGCTGCATCCAAACATTCTATTTGGTTTATTGCAAATTCGTCAAAATGTTTGCGAAAGAAGTGATCACCAGTTTATTGCTCGCCCAGAAGAAGCCGAAAGAGGTTGCCAAGGTGGTAGGGTGCCATGTGGCAACAGTTTACCGCATAGAAAAGTCCCTGCAGGATGGTCCTAAGCAGCGGCTCCGTCCGTGCAAAAATTGACCGCAATCCGGTGCGTTCGAAAAAAAAACTTGCAAAGGAAGCCAATATTTCGGAGAAATCCATGCAGAGAATCATCAAAGAAGACCTGCATGCATCTTCCAGAGCCAGAGTGAAACGCCACTTGATTACGGACCGGGTCAAGGAACTACGAGTGACTCGTTCCAAGAGATTGCTTTCCTTGTTGAAGAAGGAAAAAATGATAATCCTGTTCACCGACGAAAAGCTTTTCAGCATCGATGCTGTGGCCAACAGCCGCACGGAGTGGTTCATTTCGAACGTTCCGGAAATAGTGAAATTCAAATTTCAAACCAAACATCCGGTTGGTGTCATGATGTTTGGCTTGGTGGCGTCCAACGGTTTGAAAATGCCGCCTGTTTTCATTGATGCTGGAGTTAAAATTAAAACCAAAGTGTATATAGGTATTTTAAAGGACCAAGTGCTTCCCTGGGTGAAGGCCAACTTCTCCGAAGACCAAAACCAAGACCATGAAGGATTTGTGGCCCCCTAGCAGTCCAGATCTTAATCCGTTGGATTATTCGATTTGGGCATATGTTAAAGCACGAGCCTGCAAAACATCACACCCTAGTGTGAAAACCCTGAAGTCAACCATAACGTCGCACATAGCAGTCAATGTCGGAGGACTACGTCCGAAAGGCATGCTCTGGCTTCCGGAGTCGGCTCGAGGATGTGAATAATAAAAATGGAGGACACATTGAATGAATTTGTTTAATAAGACTTTATAAAGATAACTGCACTCGAAAATGTTGATATTATTGCTTGAATGAAATGAGTTGAAAATGGGATTTAAAAGAAATAAAACAAATTTTCGCATTATTTTCTGCCGCACCATGTACTTTCCTAGCAAAGACTTCATATTTGAGTAAGGAACGTCTCCTAGGCAGCGAAGAATGTTTCATAACGGGTACAGCTTTGCATATTAATTTAGTTTCTCGACAGTCGTGGAGCTGTGGAGATATAAACGCAGTTGCGGCAGCAAGCACCCTGGAGGTGCACTGCCGAGCATTTTTTGCCCTGAGAGGCATTGGTGCAGTTCGACTGTTGGTGCCGATGCTCCCGTCAACCTCGCTGCGAGAAACATGGCTACTGGGCGGGGAAAATCCGACCGTGACAACGAGACAAGAATCAATCATCCCACGTCACTTGCAGATGGCCACCCACAACGACAAGAAGCTGAACAAAGAAGAAAACCTAAGTTCGATCGCGAACCATGTTTTTCCCTGTCTACTAAATCCGTCATTTTCAGGGTGACCAAATCAGTTTGCCAAATAAAGAGATTGTTTGGTTGAATTTTCCTCTTGTGCTGTTTTAAATTTTAATTACTGTTTCCCGGCTTAACATAACATTCACTAAACGCCGCGTCCCGGAGTAAATGACATAGAAGGTTGAACAACCAACGAACGAAATTCTAGAACGGATGATTCCAGCCGAACTGCAACACGGCAGACCAACCATGTGTTCAGATCTATAGTATAGAGGGTAGGTTAAGTTCGTAGCAGTTCCTTGTTGTGCATAGCGGATTAGTTGCTGGCGGTATATAATGAATATTTCATAAAATGATTCAGTATTGAACATAACCAATACCTAAATAAATTGTTTGAAGTTTGCTTTTTTTGCAATTGTTGCCCGCTGTTTGCTGGCATGTGATGATTTCTTGATCATGCTTTTATAACTAGTTGTTTAAAGTTGGTAATTTTTTCTTCAAATTCCAATCAGTGCTGGAAAGTGTTTCTTACGTTCGAGTTCCTTGGATAGAGTCCCTACTATTGGGTAGGAATAAAATAATTTTGACAATGTCTAAATGAAATGTCGCAGCATGTGGCTGCAAAGTATGTCGTTCCATAACTATCTCCAACGCGTTAGAGATAGTGGCCCTCTCAACTATCGTAGAAAATGCAACCGGGGCCGAATCACCATTAAAATCAAATGGCCCTTCCCAGGGCCATCAGATGCTATCTAAAGAGTTAACAATAGAATTTTCTTACATATTTACTTCCTGATGCCGGTCTTACGACCTAGACGTCTATTTGCAATGATAGACTTTGAATTCCCAAACAGACCACAACCCAAACAGATCTGCAACGCAATAAGGATGATGATCTCCAGGTGGTCGATCATATCAACTGATATAGAGTATCTTGATATCATATGTCATACATATTATTTCCAATGAAAGCAAAATGTATTTTTTTTTTTTTTTTTTTTTTACGGGATGGAAAATCTGCAAACAGACTCCTGAAGAACTCAGGGTGTGGGGATGAGGGTGCCAACTCCTCGACCCACTAAAAACCCACCCGTGCCTCGAGCCCCGGCCCTCCCCGGAACCACCTTTCGGTATTACTTCAGGGAGGGGGCTAGTGTGCTTTACGCACCCACTATGTCTAACTACATAGGTCTTTAGTAGTTTGCTTCGCCGACCTGACGCTGATTCGATCGAGATGCTCCTGGATCCAAGCAGGGTTCGGGACGTCTGTGGCATTCCAGATCGTCCGCGATCTCCCTACCCGACCGCTTACGGTACCTGCCGAACCTCGCGTCGTATGGTCCCTCCTCCGATCGAGAAAGTCAGGGCCATGTCACGACCGCTTACGACCTCCTGCCGGCTCCTGCACCGTATGGCGCTTCCTCCGTTGTAGTTCGTTTAGCCGTTAAGGGAAGCTTAACGTTTCTAGGGTGCACCGCGGGGAGGCGAACTACTTCCATACCCCAAGCAAGATGTATGAATGTAGACATCAAGACAGGCTATATGAAATAATTAAGGTTGTAGTGCGAGATGTTCAGTGTATGTAAATTAGATTTGGAACGAAACCAATTTCGGTCACTCTTTAAAAAATCAGGCGATCTGGATTGCACATTGCTGCGTAGTTCTACGTCACCTTTGCGTACAACCCCATTGGACTGTCCCTTGTAGTTTTTTCATTATGAGTTGTGTATATTCTTTTCATAAACAAACATTATTTTCAAATTCAATTTTTGTTAACTTCTGTTCGTTCGACAGCTCTCAAATTAGCATCTTATGTTCATGTGTTTCTGCAATTGTTTTTACTTATCATGAGAACGTATTATTAGTCATAAATCTGTACCTAAAAACTTTTTGTGTAAACTTAAAGATGTTTCAATTAGATCGATTTATTGCGCTGTTTTAATCATATAAGATACCAAATATAAGTTATTTGTTTTGATCATTACATAACAAGTTGTGTTACTTGAGCAGTCTCTGTGAATGAACTGAAGAAGTCTGCACATTGCAGACGAAATACGCGTGTCTGTCAAGATAAGCAATAAAGGTAGTTGGAATGAAATGAAAATTACTAATCTTCCTTTTCAGTTTCTAGTTACAGGCATTCCACTAGAATGCTCACACTCACACTTTGTTTCAAATTTTGAAACAATATACAATTAGAAGTCTACACTTAGAATTTCAAAAATTCAACTTTCGCTGGCCGTGAAAAATCGGGTTTGTAACTTTATTTTTCAAATTATTAAAGTTGTTTTAAAAAAAGGGTAACCATTGCATATTGGTAATGCGCCCGCATAGTTTATGGGAAATGTGGGCTAAAATCACATCGATCGTGAGTTGTTTACTTCTCAGTAGTTTTCCAATTGATTGCCCACTAGCATCCCTAGTAGCATTGCGCAAACCATCTAGCTTTATTATGTTTTAATAAAGTTTTATTAAAGCCACTAGAAAACAATTTTATTATGGCAGTAAAAGGTGCCAATAGGTATCAAATTTTAGTCAGGTTTATGAGAATCTACACAGCTTCTTTACAACGATCTTTAAACCTTGTCTTCTAAAGTTTGCTCTTTTGCTCTTATCAAAGGTTTTATTTTGACTTTATGAACTCGTAAAATGCTGTTTTGAAATGCCGTTTTAGTAAAATACTGTTTAAAAAAATGCCAGTTGAAAAAGTATTTCAAAGCTATTTTGTCTCGAGTAAATGCATTAAACGGCGCATTGGCATTTAGGAAAGTCACCAAATGACCAAATAGTTTTATAGTAAAGGGTGTATTCGATAAAAATGGCACACAGAAAATCTTCTGTAACTTTTGAATCGTATGAGTAAAAGACCTAGAAATTTGAGGAGATCTTATCCATAGTGTATTATTTACATCTGCCAAGTTTCATAGTTATACATTCAGTAGTTCCAGTCATGTCGTCGAAACAAGAAATTGTCCGTGAGAAAATTTTGTGCACTCACAATCAAAATCCAGGGGCGTCCCCCCGGTGGATTGCTAAAAGGCTTGGAATTGCAAATACAACTGTGTCTCGTGTAATAAGAACCTTCAAGGAGCGTTTGAGTGTCCAAAGGAAGGAAGGGAGTGGTCGTAAAAGTGGTCCAATGGACAGTAAAATGGCCAGGAAAGTCGTACAACAATTAAAGAACCATCCAAACATGTCAATTCGAAATGTCACTAAAAAGTCTAAGGTGTCAGTCGGTTTTGTGCAGAAAACCATAAAGCGTGCTGGGTTACATGTTTAGAAAGTGCAAAAAGCCCCAAACCGGAATGAAAAACAAAACATCACTGCGAAAACCCGCGCCTGGAAACTTTACACGAAGCTGCTCACCAAATCCGGTTGCATCGTGATGGATGACGAAACATACGTCAAGGCCGACTTCCGTCAACTTCCTGGGCAAGTATATTTCGTTGCCAAGTCGAAGTTCGATGTTCCGGAGGATGTTCGAAAGAAGAAACTATCGAAATTTGCAAAGAAGTTTCTAATCTGGCAGGCGATTTGCGGATATGGTGAAATAAGTGCTCCCTTCATCACTTCCGGAACAATAAACGGTGCGATTTACATGGAAGAGTGCCTTAAGAAGCGTCTCTTGCCATTCATTAAGAAGCACAAAGGATCAACTCTGTTTTGGCCTGATCTAGCATCTTGCCACTACGCTCGAAACGTATTGGAGTGGTACCGAGCCAACGGAGTCAATTTTGTGCCAAAGGATATGAACCCACCAAATTCACCGGAACTTCGTCCAATTGAAAAATTCTGGACAATTATGAAAACGAAACTTCGCAAACATCCCAAAACTATAAAAACAGAGCTAGAATTGAAGAAAATTTGGGTAAAAACAACAAAAACACTGGGAAAATCGGTTGTACAAAATTTGATGGGTGGAGTGAAAAGGAAGGTGCGGGCATTCGGGATGGGAGACGAAATTGAATAAAACAAATGTTTTAAATCAAAACTCATTAGTAGTTCTTCATACCCTGAAAATTTCAAGAAAATCCGATAATCATTAATTTTGATGAGTATATATGTGTGTGCCACTTTTATCGAATACACCCTTTAGCCATTTCGAAGATAAATTGGCTTTTTGGCAAAACTGTGATTTCTACCAATCGCCATATTGAAGTATATGATATAATTGAAATGCGGAAAAATAAATACACCAATTATTAAATGTAATACAAATGAACTGTAGATAAAAGACACATTTTGGCATTCTTTTACATAACTTTATTGAATTCCATAGTTTTCAGGAAATTCATGATTTATTTATCGAATATATTTGTTTCAAATTTGTTTTTGTTAATGTCAACTCGCATAATCTCTGAGGCGCACGGAAAAAAATCCGTTGCCGGATTCATGAATAAAAATTCTTGAAATCATAAAATGTGTCACTTCATGACATTATGACTATGGTTCATGATATCATGACGAAAACCACAATTATAATGAATAATAACAACTGCTCGCTTGAAAATGAGTCATGATCGCCACAAGCGTTATTATAAATCAATTCCCGTTTTGATGAATCCAACTCGGAATAAAATATCATACCGCTGAGTCATGGAATCATGACCCTCATTCATGCTTTATAACTAAAATTCTAAAAATCATGAACCAAAACAATCGTATCCATGAATTTGATCCATGGTCGCTCTATAAGCGTAACGCAAAGCTGTCAACCTGTCAAAAATTTTCATCAATTCAATCGAAGCATGCCTACCGGTCGGCGGTAATTTTCAGGTAAGGTTTTAAAATCCTAACAAATGCTCGAAAAAAACTAACTTGTGCTTAATTATAGTGTGAAAACATCAAGAGCACAGCTTACCGCATAGTCGCAGCAGCAACGGTACACAGCAGCAGCCGCAGCAGCAGTAAAAGAAGCAGCAATAAAACCTAGCGGTAAGTTTTTTTTCATCTTGATTTTTATTCGATTAAAACGTTTTTATTCAAAAATCACATGAAACTATAAGCTATTTGTGTCAAATAATTTTTAGGTTTGATTTTTTTTTGTTTTTAAATAGATTGGAAATAGTTTAGAAGCCTTCTGTTAAAGAGACTCAAGACAGCTTCATACTGGAAGTGGAGGTAAGTTAGAAAATCTTTGTAAATCGACAGCTTTGAAGACTATTCACTTAATTAAAGTTCGGAAGTCTGACTTTCGAATTCCATACTTACTTCCGACCTATAGTTAATCACTGTCACTATCAATTCGCGGTCATGTCAAGACAGCAGCAATTAACACATGTAAATGTAAAGCAATGTTATGTATAGCATCATACTACACAAAATGAGTGCCCTAAGTTCTTGTTAACCCCATGATTGGAATAGGGTCGTGGAGTGATTGATCCGTTCTCTACCCTCTTTGGTCGAGTTAGAGTAAAGTCGGAGAATCTGTGGCGAAGTTGTATGACAGGTTTGTCAGACGGTTTGCCAAATCTGTCGTAAGACACAGACACTCCAACTCGACCAAATTTCCAGGGGGCGGAGTCAATGTTGTACAACATTCTTCTTCTTCTTCTATTATTTTTGAGAGGGACTTTAACCCTTCGGGTCATTCGTCCCTTACAACATTCGGAGCATGTGTGGTTGCCTTACAATAGTGGGGCCTAGCCTAACCTCCTCGATCAATCTCTATAGAGATATTCTGCAGTATTCTGCAAACAAAGTTTAGAATGTTTGGAATGCTGAAAGGTATACATTCACTGAAGACAGGAAACGACGTAAAGTGCACTTTTATCACATTTTTTCTGTTTATGTCGGAGTGAAATCAATCAATTGATGTTTCAATTTTTCTGAGAATGAGATGCATATGGGAGCATCAGATTAAAAATAGAACAGTTCCCATATATTGACTAATCTAGCGTGATAGCTTTGGTGTGTGAATAAAAAATCAGGCAAGTTTTAATTTCGCCTTATGCATTGTTTTTCTAACGAAATACAAGATTACTAACGGGTGTCCACTAAAAAATGAGAATGATTTCAATACTTTTCCATCAGAACAAAAACGGCCGCATAGAAATGTCACTTTAGATGAATGAATCGTTGCACTCTCCAGAAAATTTTCATACACTCTTATTTCACTCTAACATGTTCAGTCGTGTTCAGCATGCCGTCGAAACAGGAAGAACTGCGCGCGCGCGTTGTACAATTCTTTCAAGCGAACGAAGATAGTGGAAAAAAATACACGGTGGACCATTTTTGTCGTGAAAAAGATCCGGTATCCACCGTATACCGTATCCTGGCATGCATGAGAGTAACCCGGAAGAAAGGTTGCGGCCGTCCAGCGAAAATAATGAATGAGAAAACGCTCCGCTCGCTGCGCAGCATGTTCAACAACAAGGATTTGGTAAGTCAACGGGAAGCAGCCCGAAAGTTCCATTGTTCGAAGTCACTCATCTGCAAGACGCTAAAGAAAGAAGGAATAAAGGGCGATACGGTCAAAATTTGGTCAATATCAACTTGACGTATTTCTTTCAATTTTGCATTTAAAAAACCTGAACACCCCTCATTTTGAAGGTGTGTGTGTGTAGAATGTTGCTCCTATTTTGATATTTCAATTCACAATTCAGTTGTCAAAATGCCGTCCAAGCAAGAAGAGCAGCGTATCAAAATTTTGCTCGCGCATCGCGAAAATCCGAGCTACTCGCACGCAAAGTTGGCAAAATCGCTAAAAGTTGCCAAATCAACCGTAACAAATGTAATTAAAGTGTTTGGGGAACGTTTGTCGACAGCCAGGAAGTCTGGATCGGGGGAAATCGAAAACCGGAAGCCGCTGAGACGACAAAGAGAGTTGCCGGTAGTTTCAAGCGAAACCCTAACCTAACTCTCCGAGATGCCGCAAATAAGCTGGGTGTATCGTCTACAACCGTGCATCGAGCCAAAAAACGAGCCGGACGATCGACTTACAAGAAGGTAGTGACTCCAAATCGCGATGATAAACAAAATACGACGGCCAAAGCGCGATCCCGGAGGCTGTACACGACGATGCTGACGAAGTTTGACTGCGTGGTAATGGACGACGAAACCTACGTCAAAGCCGACTACAAGCAGCTTCCGGGACAGGAGTTTTATACGGCAAAAGGAAGGGGAAAGGTAGTAGATATTTTCAAGCACACGAAACTGTCAAAGTTCGCAAAGAAATATCTGGTTTGACAAGCCATCTGTACCTGTGGCTTGAAAAGCAGCATTTTCATAGCTTCCGGGACTGTCAACCAAGAAATTTACGTGAAAGAGTGTTTGAATAAACGTCTGCTGCCTTTCCTGAAGAAACACGGTTGTTCCGTACTGTTTTGGCCGGATTTGGCATCTTGCCATTACGGTAAAAAAGGCCATGGAGTGGTACGCCGCCAACAACGTGCAGGTGGTTCCCAAGGGCAAGAACCCTCCCAACACGCCAGAGCTCCGCTCAATTGAGAAATACTGGGCTATTGTCAAGCGGAACCTAAAGAAGACCAAAAAAACTGCTAAGGACGAGCAGCAGTTCAAGGCAAACTGGCTTTCTGCGGCGAAGAAGGTGGACAAGGTGGCTGTACAAAATCTGATGGCAGGGGTCAAGCGTAAGGCCCGGCAATTCGGATTTGGAAAAGCGGAAGCCTAACTGAATATTTTCCTGAATTTCATACTAATTGAACTTGACAAAGAAATTTAATTTGATTTTTTAAATAAACGATTTCACCGATTTACACGCGTTTTCCCTTGACCAAATTTTGACCGTATCACCCTTTAGTGTGTAGAAAGAAAACCAGATCCCCAGAGTACACAGATGAGCAGATTCAAACCGTGAAATCCCAATGCCGCTGGATGACTCGGAATTACGGCGGAAAATCTTTCGTTCTGGACGACGAAAGCTACTTTCCTCTTTCGAAGTCTCAGATACCGGGAAACGACCGATTCTACACTAAGGACAAATCTACTACTCCTCCAAAAGTAATGTATAAGTTCAAGCACAAATTTGAATCGAAGGTTATGTTATACATCGTAATATCCGATAAGGGTATTTTCGAAGCCGTGGTTCAAACCAAGCGGTTTGGCCATCAACCAGAGGTGTACCAAAGAGAGTGTTTGCAGAAAATACTCATCCCATTTCTTAAACAACATCACTCGGATGGCAAATACGTGTTTTGGCCGGACAAGGCATCATCGCACTACGCAAAAAAAACGCTAACGTTTTTGGAGAGCCAAAATATACCATATGTATGTATGTATGTATGTAAGGTAGCCACCATCAATTCTACGACCTTGTCATGTATGCAGCTCCACTTAATAGCAAGATCAAATTGAGTTACCGGGTTGCATTCACAGTAACGCTGTATGAAGGGCCAAAAACGGTTGGGCGGACCCGTAAGCAGAGACACTTACGCGAAACCCGCGGGAACATAAGATTCTCCTTCCAACGATACGATCCAACAAATCGCATAACCCAATTCGCAATACTCATTAAGCTTTCTACGGGATGGCTTGTTAAGAAGGGCGCGTCACTCACGCTGAAACTGTTGGAGTAGAATTCGTAACATCACAATCGAATCGGTAGGATAAGAAAATGATACTGTTTATTCCCTCCTAGACGCCGGTTGTCATACCACTCCATTGTCCAATTCCAGTTTGAATGATACCCTGATGCTCCCTCCCTGCCCAATATATATTCAATGTCATGTAGTAATATATGAAATATAGTAAATATTAAACTGATTAAAAATATAGTGAATGATTATTATAATAATATTTAATATAGTAAGTAAATGTAAGAATGATAGTAACAATTCCATTTGTAAACCTGAAAGTTAAGACAATATAGTAGCTATGAGAAAAAAAATTGATTCAAACATATTTTACAATACTTGGAATATCCATGGATGATCTGAAATTATATAGCATATGAAGAATAGTAAACAAAAAATTTCGAAGTGCTGTTCCGTTTCCTTGAATCACAAAAACTTTTTGTAGTGAGTCTCACAGTAACTATAGCAATTTTTATCAAATGAATTTAAATACAGTAATATCATATCATTTAATATCATTACATAAAATAAAAATTTGACGTTAAAATGTGAAATAAAAATACGAGCAAACCAGTAAACTATAGTAGAATATATATCCGTAACTTAGCTGGTCATCGAAAGACTTCCGCTGTTGCAGCTTCGATAAAATTAATATCTATTAAGAATTTGTTTTCACAGTTATAGTCAAATAACATAATAAGCGTAAGTATAATATATATCTGTTATCCACTGGTTTGTAACTAAAAAAAAATTAGATAGGGTATGTGTCCCTTGACCCAGCCTATTATGCAACTATCGATTACATTTTTAATTATAACTCATAAAGTTTTCAAGCTGTAAGCGAGATTCAACTAGTTAGACACTTGCTAAGATAAGTTTGATAAGACATTTGGTAGTATGTATCATGAAAAGTTACACAACTCTATTTATAAACTCAGAAACATTCGAGGGATATGGATTTAATGTCGGTCTACTGGCGCCAGATTGGGTCTATTCATGGATGCAACTTCGTCCCATTCGATGGATTTATTACTAAATACAGTCTTTGTAAGGTTTTTTTTCCCTTATTTTATGAATTAAGGCATAGCCAGCTGTATTCACTTTACTGAACACAAAATTTCACAAATCAATCTAAAGTAAAACTACTTCGAAACACTTAATTGATGTTCATATATGTTTATCAGGCATTCAATAATGAAAACATTGAAATTCACTATACAATGACTTTATTCCTTCGGTTCGTGTTAAAACGAGTCACTTGTATATAAACAACCGCAAATTCATGCATTTCCACTCAAATTTTAACAATAACAACCTTTTTACTACGTCATTGATACAACAGGCCATAATTGGGAACATTCAAAAAAATGTGTCCCCAACATTGGGTCTACGATTTTCTTGTAAAATCATTGTAATTTCAGCTATGTGAACAGATAGTTTGTAACGTGTTACTATTTTCTATACATCCAGACTGCATTACTTGCTTTATCGATTCAATTAAGCCATATTTATATCACTTGAAGATCGTGTACATCATCTGTTCAGCATAAACAGTGAAATTATGATGCCTCAAAAGTGCATGAAATCGAAAATTACGTGAAAGTGAACAACTATAAGTTGATTAATGTTGTCTCAATTGCTTCGGATTTCATCGGTCATCCTTATAGCAACATAATTTTGTTGATTATCGCTGAATTTATGACACTTTTGATACATAGGCCGAACGAACGAGCTAGGCTAACATTACATCCCCTTACCCTATGTTTTAATTTTCGAATAGTCTTGGAAAAGCTGAAAACAGCAAACAATTAGAAGAAATACATTTTATATAAGCATGAATAATGCCAAAAACGTAGATTAAGTAAAACCAGACAAAAAAAAGTCCGATAACTCTTATTGGTCTGGATCTATAAATGGTAATGGGAAACAGGAAAGCAATGATTATACGGCATAGAATATAGATAAATAGCGAAGGGATGTTATACTATAAAATGATAATACCAATTGTAATTGTATTCACATATCTACATATTGTGATCCTGCTGCAATTGTAGACGGGCCCGCTCATGCATTACTTACCTTAGATAAATTATCATAACCACCGAAAAAACAAAATATATTTTAAATTATTTAAAAATACTTAGGAGTTCCTTGGATGACCTGAAATTACAAAGAATAGTATATCTACCATATCGCTGTGCAGCTGCTATAGTGGAAAAAATAATTGATGTGATATAACCACAATGGAACTGACTCTTAGCTTCTGGTCCTGGAATCCCTACTGAGCCCTTGCGGCACGTCAAGCCGGCCAGTTCAGCGCAAGGGGAGAGCCAAAATATACCATATGTCCCAAAAGACCGGAATCCGACAAATTTGCCACAGTGCCGTCCTATCGAGGATTTCTTCGGTCTTTTGAGCTCCATGGTATACAAGGATAATTGGAAGGCCAAGAACACCAAGCAACTTACCAACAGGATCAAAAGCTGCATCCGAAAAATCGATGTGGCTGCCGTCCAACGGTCATGTTCCAGCATAACGACTAAGCTGCGCGCACTGGCGGACCACGGACCATATGACAATATTCACTAAACTTAGTTTGAAGATTTAAGTTGACCCTTTTAATAAAATAAATCAGTTTGAACAAAACTTCACTGGTATTTTTTTCCTGACCCATTCTTTTCGTTCTCATTATTTAGTGGACACCCGTTACTACAACCTTTATTTCAATTTATTATTGTCAACACCACCCGCCATGAGTAACTCTGGACTAGTATGTTTCCTTCGCAATCGGAGATTCTCTGAAGCAAAAGTGTTGATGGCACATTTGTCAAGTGTCACTTCTCACCATCTGAATCAACACAGTCATTTCAAATGCGTCCAAGAAAACTGTGGCAGAAAATATACAAACAGTAGATGTTTTGTACGCCATCTAAGAAAGGAACACCCTCAAATTGAACCGGAAGACTGAAGATCTAAGAGGCTACATATTGCACCAGTAGATAACAGGTAATAGATAACTTCAACCATTTCAGTTTGGAAACTCCCAGCAAAATCAAATTGAAGTGTCCAAATAAAAGTGGTTTTTAAGAGCGTCCAAATTACGCTGTTTACCCTAATTTCACAAAAAAATATGATTAAAGGACAATTTTTATTTATTTTGTTTTGTTTTAGCGTTGCTGATGCTTCAGACCACAGGAATGAATCTAATTCCGAGCAGTTATCAACACCACGAAATTGTGATACAATAGTTGATGAGGAGAATCAACACGAGGACTTATGGCAGGATATGCGCAGGCATCTTGATGATGATCTACTAACATCAATTCAGAAAACTGGAACAGCATTCACCATATTTCTGCACAGCTTGCCTAATTATAATCGTGCAATGGTGTTTGAAGTTATCGCTTCATTGAAAAATATGGTTTTGGAACCATTGATGACGATTGTTTGTGAAGTGATTGTAATGAAGTAATAACATTTGCCTGCCATACATATAAAGCCTGTGTGTTCAATGAACACCTGGATGCATATGTAGTAGATCCGCATAACTATGAAATCGGTAAATGCGGTATTGAAGTAATCACTCATTCTCCGTCTCATCTACATCACCTACCAGATGGCCGGAAAGCGATTCGCTTTCGAAATTAACGGTAGAACAAATAATTTTTTTTTAATTTAACCAAGAAACAAAACAGTTTTTTTATTGCTTTATTAACGAGACTTCTCGTTAACAAAATAAGGTTAAAACTGTGATTACGATTGTCACAAACAAATGTTTTTAAAATTCAACAATCTTTTGCTATTTTGTTGTTGAGTTCATATTTGTATGGTTACTTTCTTTTTTTCATGTAGACTGCGGGTGACGTCGAAGTCAAGATCAACCAGCGATTGGAGTTTCTTCGGACAAAATTTGAAAATGTCCAAATGCAGCCGCAAATAATCACGGTAGGAGCATCGCGACCGGATAAATCCATTATCGTGGTTTTCGGCGGCTCCGAGTACTAAAGCAGAAAACATACTGCAATCCATATGTATGTGCATGCACGTAACGTACGTGTAGAACCTGCAGTACACGCCGGATTGTAGGCCATTGTGGCTGTTTCTACAAACCTATATGTTTAAAATACCAGCGTCGATCGTGGAGCTACCGAAGAGCACACGTGATTTGCTGAAAGCTATCGATTGTTAATCCTCATTTCCTTTGTATTCATGCCATTTCCGTAATATACCTAAATTGAATCGAAATCAAAAACTGAAATAAAAAAATGAATTTACTCATCAAACTCCTGAAAGAATCCGTTTTTTCTCATATTCATAAGTATGTTTCATGATACCATGAACTCGCTTCATGGTACCTATATGGAATCATGAATAATGTTCATGTTTTCATGTTTTTTTTTCGTAGTTCCAAACGAAATGCTTCATGATATCATGAACCAAACTGTCCGTTTTCGTCACTAAAATTGGAATCATAAATGACAGGTGCCAATAATCATGAATAGTAGTGCATGTTTTCATGAATTTAATTTATGGTTACTAATCAGATGCTTAATGATTTCATGAATCAAGTTGCCACTTGCATCATAAAAAATCAAAAACATAACGCCATAGTGGCGTTACGTTGGATCATAGTAAGCTGATTCATGAGTTCATGACTTTTATTCATGGTGTATATTCATAACATGAAAAATACGTTTTTCATGATATCATGAACCATTTTGCTAGTTTCGAGCACCGGATTTTTC
>JASCZW010014974.1:0-21631 GCA_034211315.2 Aedes japonicus
CCTCCGCCTTCGATTGATGGTGCTCCTCAACACTCGCCGGTGGTTGACGTAAACAAACCACAAAACAGCTGTGGGTTACTGCTCGACCCAGCAAATTTACGTGCACAGTTTAGGGTTCTTTCTTTCCCTTCCAACTAACACTCACGTTATGAAAACACGACTAACAGTTTATTTCACTACATTATCATACAACATTTATTCCTTAATTAACAACACATAAAACATTTATTCTAACGTCAAAATCTTCCTAACGCCTAACACATAATCGAAATATAATCTACTACCGCGCGCGGCCTTCACACACGATCGGTGGTCTGTTGATATCTGCCTATTACAAAGAACATCCACTGGTCATCAGCTGACTGCTGTCGCCTGTGCGATGTTTCCGATCAGGTCCATGAGTGACCACTCATGATCGCCGCAGTTCTCACTCTCGCTGGATATCGGTAGCCTCGTCGATGCCGATAGAAACCAACAGCAACGCACGATTCAAGCGCTCTCCATCAGCCTGATCGGTGACCCATATTCTGCTCGGTTCGGTGGTTCACACAAAGTAGGTCACATTTGTGCATCTTAAGTACAGTGGTGTAGTTAGGCGGGGCTACTTCCAAACATCCTCACCCATCCTGAAATATCTGATTTCTGAAAAGAGAAAATCCTCTTCTATGGGAATAGGAATGGGAAGGGTGTAGATCTATGCGGATGACTCATTGAATTGCTGATTCTGCTCAAGGTCGTAAATAGGCAGCAAACACAATTTCTCTACTGGACGTTTCATCAACCCGGTTGCAGTTTTAATTGTTACGACACGAACCACTCCATCGGTTCCCGGATGCAGTTCAACAATCCTTCCCATTCGCCAACTCATCGGCGGCAGATTATCGTCACGCACAACAACCAGTTTGCCCACTTCGATTTTGATCGCGGGTTTCCAGCGTTTCACCCGGCCTTGCAATTGGCACAAATACTCCCTTCGCCATCTTCTCCAGAATTCTTGCAGCAGCCTTTGAATTAACTGGTATTGATTGAGACGGTTCAACGCAATGCCTTCCAGATTCGGTTCGGGCATTGATTGTAAGGATGAACCAACCAAGAAATGTCCAGGCGTCAATGGCTCAAGCTCAGTGGGATCGTCAGACATGGGTGTTAAAGGTCGAGAGTTAAGACAACCTTCAACCTGTACCAGAAGAGTAGCCAAATCTTCTGTCAACAAAGGTGTTTTTCCTATGACCTTGGTTAAGTGGGCTTTAGCCGATCGCACTGCGGCCTCCCACAATCCCCCAAAATGTGGTGCACTGGGTGGACTAAAATGCCACTGAATTCCGTTCTCAGCACACTCCCTTATCACTCCTTCGCGGTGCTCTTTGCTCCGTAGCAGTTTCATAAAGTCTTGCATCGTGTTCCTTGCACCAACGAAGTTAGTTCCATTATCGGAATACAGGTCTGTACATTTTCCTCTCCTCGCAATGAAACGCCTTAGAGCCTGCAGGAACCGTTCTGTGCTCAAGTCGGTTACCAATTCTAAATGAACCGCCTTTGTACAAAGGCATATGAAAACTGCAGCATAAACCTTGATTACCGGTCGCCGAGAAGCTGGTCTTACATAAAATGGACCAAAATAGTCCACTCCAGTTTTCGAAAAGGGCCGGCAAAAGCTCGGCGCTGGCAGCTCCCCCATAAACTGCTGAACTTGTATGGGTTTAGCACGAAAGCATTTTAGGCATTGATGGACAATGTTTCGTGCAACGCTTCTTCCTCCTAACGGCCAGAACCGCAGACGAACAACTCCGAGTAGCAGCTGAGGGCCAGCATGCAACAGCTGCAGATGATAATGTTCAAGTACCATTCGGGTAAGTTTATGCCGAGCAGGAAGAACCATCGGGTGTTTTGTATCTTCTCGTTCTGAAGAATTACCTAGACGACCTCCAATTCTAATGACTTGATCCTCGGAAATATACGGGTTGAACCAGCGAAGTGGTGATCTTCTGGATACTGATTCTCCCTTTAAAAGTGCCTTCCATTCATCAGCAAATACTTCCTGTTGAACACGTCGAACGATTGTAAATTCTGCCTCCTTCAGTTCCTTAGTAGATAATGACATCGCCGATATTTCTTCTCGAAGATCAGTCCGTAGTATTTTAATCAAACGCAGCCAGATCACTGTTTTCCGAATGAGATTGGAATACGATGAAAATTTTCCCAAGTACCAATCGGTGAATTCCGTGCTCACCGAAGCTGTGCAAATCGCTGTGCGTCGTGTTTCATCCTCAGACTCTACCGATACGAACTCGTTAGGTGATACCGGCCAACAATCCGGAGATTCCTTCAACCAATCTGGTCCCTCCCACCAGAAGGTGTTATTGACAATGTCACTCGGCGAAATTCCTCTGGAGATCAAATCCGCTGGGTTTTGTTTGCCTGAGACGTGCCTCCATTTTGATGGATCTGTGAGACCTTGGATTTTTGAGACCCGATTCGCAACAAAAGTCGTCCAGACGTTTGGAGAGGCTTGTATCCACCGCAAAACACAAGTAGAGTCCGTCCAAAAATATGCAGAAGCAGGAATCCTCATGGAATCTCGGATCTTTTCATATAATAATGCCGTCAATAGTGCGCCACACAGTTCCAACCTTGGAATTGACTGTGTCTTGAGTGGTGCTACCTTGGATTAGGACGACACCAGTCGAACCATGAGGTTTCCTTCAGAATCCTGGCTTCTCACATAGACACATCCTCCATATGCCTTACTCGAAGCGTCGGAAAAGCTGTGAAGCTCAATCAACTTTGCTTCAGGAACAATGATGCAGCGATCGACACGGATATCGTTGAATAAAGGAAGCTCAACATAGTATTTCCTCCACATCTCACCCACCGTCGGAGGCAGTAACTGATTCCAGTCCAGTGGTTTGTCGTCTTCGTTCCTTATCATCCATAGAAGCTGCATTATGATTTTTGCTGTTGTGATTGCAGCTCAAGTAGTCCAAGCGGATCAAAAGACTGGCGATCACCGAAAGAACCTGTCGTTTGCTCGGCTTGTTTGCTGTATTCCATTCAGGGATGCTGAACTGAAACCTTAGTTGATCAGTGATGGGCATCCAAGTCAACCCTAAGGTTTTAACAGTCGGGTCAGGGTCTAGATTAATTCCTTCCGATACTCGAATCGCCAGACAGTCCTCGGAGACA
This sequence comes from Aedes japonicus, assembly GCA_034211315.2. Classification (NCBI taxonomy): domain Eukaryota; kingdom Metazoa; phylum Arthropoda; class Insecta; order Diptera; family Culicidae; genus Aedes; species Aedes japonicus. The sequence goes on from JASCZW010014974.1 coordinate 3,184, forward strand.
CCTGCCAATACCGATGGATTGTTCGATGCCCATTTACGAAGTTTGAAGCCTCCTTTAGAAGTTATCCTGTTGAGTTGCTCACACAACTGCCGTGCAGCCTTTACCGTATCCGCTCCAGTGATAACGTCGTCCATGTACGTATCCTCCGTAACCGCTCTTGCAGCCATTGGGTAGTCAGTTTCCTCATCCATTGCAAGCTGATTCAATGTGCGCGTTGCTAGAAACGGCGCAGGCTTCGTTCCGTACGTGACAGTATTCAGCTCATATACGTCCACTGGATCCCCCGGATCGAAGCGCCACAGAATGCATTGAAGCGGCCTATCTTCCTGTAGAACTAAAATTTGCCGAAACATTTTTTCTACGTCGGCTACCAGCATAATTTGTCGTACACGACTCCGTAACATGATCGATCGCAAGTCCTCCTGTACAATCGGTCCCACCAACAGAGCGTCGTTGAGCGAAACGCCAGATGACGTCTGGCACGATGCATCGAACACCACACGGACCTTGGTGGTAGTGCTAGATTCCTTGATGACGGGATGATGTGGAAGATAGCAACGTTTTGCGTGATCAACCATATTCTCAATCTTCGTCATATGCCCCAATTGGATGTATTCCATCATGAACTGATGATACTGTTCTCGCAGACCAGCATGCCTCGCCAATCTACGTTCCGTGCCTTGAAGTCGCCGGAATGCGATGTCCCTTGACTCGCCCATCCGGGAAATTGCCTCTTGATTCTTCGGCATCAAAACAGAGTACCGACCGTCGGATTCTCTGCGAACCGACTTCCGAAAGATATCCTCACATCTTCTTTCGTCCAACGACAAAACCTTGGAACCGCCAACCTCTTCGCTAGCCCAAAACCGTGCGACTAGCTCCTCTAGCCCTTGTGTAGTTGCCGTACTACAATTGATACTTAGTCCTTCATTTGGATTTAGCAGACCTCCACAGACGACCCAACCGAACACTGACTCGTTTAGTGCTGGTAATTGATCTCCGAGTGGGATTCTTCGACCAGATTCGAAGAAATCGAAAAAGAATTCGATGCCCAATACTATATCCACCGCACTGGGATTGAAAAACGTGGGATCAGCCAGATTGATCCCGTTGGGCACCATCCAACCTTGGGGGTTCACCCTTGCCGTGGGTAAATTCACCGTAACCTTTGGGAGAACCAGGAACTTCATGTTCTGCGAGAAAGCCGTGACTCGCGAACGAACCATCGCTGACATCTGGTATTTAACCCTTGTAGCTGCTTGGCCAATACCGAGTACCGAAATGTCCACCTTCTTCCGGTGCGTCTTAATGCGTTGACTCAACCGCTCCGTGATAAAATTGCTCTCGGAACCGGAATCCAAAAGAGCACGAGCCGAGAACTGATTACCCTCATCGTCTTCCACTATAACGACTGCAGTAGCCAGCAAGACCTTGGAGGAGATCTGTTGAGTGGATCCAGAGGCTATTGTTTCGGTGGCTGCCATATTGACCACCTGAGAGGATGATGCATTTGATGCTTCACTAGATTCCGGTAGTGAAGGAGAATTGTTGTTTCCAGCCATAACTGCGATCTTCGCCGATCCGTACTTCTTCTGTTTAAAACACACCATAGTATGATGCCGGCCCTTGCAGCTACGACAGAAGTATTTTGAGGGACATTCACTTGCAAGATGCCCAGATCTGAAGCAGTTCCTGCATAGATTGTTTGACCTCAAAACTGCTTCTCTTTCACGCACCGACAACCGTTGAAAAGAAGAACACAAGTAAAGTGGATGGTTCTCCTCACACAGTGCACATCGTCCTCCAGACGATTGCACAGAACCGTAGCTGGCCTTCACAGCTGCCGATTTCGGCCTCGTCGGTTGTTGAAATGGATGAGAAATCTTATTTTCTGACGCCCTTATTGGTAGTGACTCCAGAACCCGCATCCTACGGTGCAAGAAATCCGAAAGATCTGCTAGCGTGTCTTGGTCCTTGGTCGAAGAATGCTCCTCCCAACCTCGGCGAGTTACCGGATCCAATCGGGTTGTGATCAAGTTGACGAGCAACAAATCCTTATATTCCTCGGGTTTGATCACCTGGTCCAAGTTCTGCACAACTCTCTCAAATCCATCGGTCAGAATATGCAGATCAGCTACTGATTCCTTGGACATAGTTGGCAAGTTGAACAATGCCTGTACCTGCCGTTTTCTCAATTGCTTGCTGTTATCGAACCGCTTTAACAGCATGTCCCACGCTATCTGGTAGTTAGCCTTCGTGATCTTTAACGAATCGATCAGGCTCTTGGGTTCTCCCTGTAAGCATCCTTTAAGATAGTGGAATTTTTCCACTTCCGGCAGATCTGTCTTCCGATGGATGAGTGAAGTGAACAGATCACGAAAACTGATCCATTCATCGATGTCCCCGTTGAAAACCTGGAGCTTGATCTGGGGTAAACGCACATGATCAAGAGTTCCTTGCCCATGAATCGCCGTTTCATTAGCTCGCATGGAATGTTCAACTTCCTCTGGGTCCTGCAGTTCCTTGGCCCTATCCATCAAGAACGCCTTGCAATTATAATATTTGCCACTATAAGCTAACCTAGCCTTATCAACCACCTGATCCTCATCCTCGAAATCGTCATGAGCCTGAACTTCTACCAAAAACTCCTCATATTTCTCCCACAACTCATCAATCCTTTGCAACCGGACGTTGACCTGACTTGCTGTTGTAGTACTCGGAAAATCGTCCACGAAATTCCAAATATCGTCCAAGGAAGTTTGGATGTTCTTAAGCTGGACCATCAACAGCTTGAGGGATGGCGGCTTCTTGTCCCGGAGGGTGCCATGGTTGATATACGTCAGCGAACCGATAAATACAAGAGTTGAATGGTGTAGAGATCTGAATGTCCAAGGCTTCGGTGGGCATATACTGTTGCAGCCTACCTGAGAGAACAAATGCTATACCAAGATCCACTACAACCAGTCAACGAAGCTGTAGAAACGTTGTTGTGACGCCAAAGATCGTTGCAGCTCAACTTGTTATCGTTCGGTTGATGGGGAGAGAAGAGGTAAACCCAACTGTAGTATCCAAAAACTTGCTTCGGAGGACATATACCGTTGTAGCTCACCTATGAGAACAAACAGCACCAGCTTCCTCCGTTTCAAACTCGTTTAGATTGATCAGCAAGGCCAATATTCACAAATCAACTCGTCAGCACAGTTAAAAGTGGGATCCAAAGAAGAAGGAGGAATGCATGTAGTATTCAAATATAAACTTCGGCAGAACATATACTGTTCAACTAACCCGTGGAACCAGTAGCGGCACCAATCCAAATCAAAAAACGACCCGGAATACGTCCAAAAGCATCCAATTTTTGCAGCAAAGGAGACAATTGTTCTGATGACGAACAGTTTTGCTCAGGGATTGCGTGGTAAATGAGTCGAAGAGGATACAAAATTCATTTAAAAATGTGTATTTTATCTGAAGTCCCGCTTCGGAGACATATACATTCTTAGCACTCACCACAGAGAAAATACACCAATGCCGCCTCTTCTTGTCCGTACCAATTCCCTTCCTTGCATATGATCACACTCGGTTGGCTCTGATGCACTGCCACTAACGATGCTAGGATGTTGTCCGTCCTTCTCTTCACGGCGTCGTCCGCCTCGGTTAATATTAGGAAATGATCCAAAGAAAACGTCGAAATACATGCATTAGTATTGCGAAAACACTAGCTTAGGCTGAACATTCACTGATCTATAAATATATTTACCTGGGAAAGTAAATCCGATACTGGATCAGTTGTCCAAGCCTGCAATAAATCCGATGCCTACGGGATGTAGCAAGCCCAATATGTCAATCTAATCCACCGACGTCCAATGCCTTTGGCGCGCAATACTCCAATTCAAGCAGTCCGACCGAATACCAAAATAAATGTGGAAAACCGTGTGTTAGGATTATGCTGTTTTCCTAGCTTCGAAAGGACATATAGGTTTTTGTTCCAACTCACCTATGGAAACAATCCAGCCGATGGATGCCCAGTCGAAGCTACACAGAGAAAAGGATCCTTTATCCTTGTATGTCCTTTGTGCCGCAATGTTGTAATGGCGCGATCTAATTATGCACCAATGTAATTAGCCGTTGCTCGCGGGGAATATGGCGCTATCCCTTTGAGCGCCGTCCGTGATGGCGCTAAACAAAGCCTGCCTCAGGCTGCGCCTAGTGTGTCGGAATCAGCCCAACTGATCCTGTCCCCATCCAACTCCAAATCCGATCCAAATCCGGTTCGAAGGACCAAAAATGTTGGGGAACAAAAATTACCTCCGCCTTCGATTGATGGTGCTCCTCAACACTCGCCGGTGGTTGACGTAAACAAACCACAAAACAGCTGTGGGTTACTGCTCGACCCGGCAAAATTACACACAGTTTAGGGTTCTTTCTTTTCCTTCCAACTAACACTCACGTATAAACACGACTAACAGTTTATTTCACTAATAATACAACATTTATTCCTTAATTAACAACACATAAAACATTTATTCTAACGTAAAAATCTTCCTAACGGCTAACACATAATTGAATTATAATCTATTACCCGCGCGCGGCCTTCACACACGATCGGTGGTCTGTTGATATCTGCCTATTACAAAGAACATCCACTGGTCATCAGCTGACTGCTGTCGCCTGTGCGATGTTTCCGATCGGGTCCATGAGTGACCACTCATGATCGCCGCAGTTCTCACTCTCGCTGGATATCGGTAGCCTCGTCGATGCCGATAGAAACCAACAGCAACGCACGATTCAAGCGCTCTCCATCAGCCTGATCGGTGACCCATATTCTGCTCGGTTCGGTGGTTCACACAAAGTAGGTCACATTTGTGCATCTTAAGTACAGTGGTGTAGTTAGGCGGGGCTACTTCCAAACAGAAGGTGACCGATCTTGTCGATAAACTGTGTAGGAATCGTCAAAGAGTTGATTTGTCGTAGTGTTTCCGATAAGCCAGGTCTCGGTGAGAGCGTAAATGTCATAGCAACCATCACTAAGGGCCAATTGATACTCGGCTAGAGAACTATTTATCCCACCAACATTTTGGTAGTACACCAGGACACTCGAAGTAGCAGCTTGTCTTGGTCCTCGGGTGGCAGTCATGGAGCTGCAGCTCCTGCGTAACGGTTTGTCTCGTTATCTCAGATGGATGAGCGCCTGATTGATCGGCTGCAGAGCGAAGCTGATGGTAGTTGCTAGAATGAGTGGTTTCGATCAGACTCTGGACATTCTGATGAAATAAGCGAATACTCGCCGGGTAGAGGTTGCTGAAAGACCCTTTCACCACATTCGACCACAGGACCAGGACGACTATGTAGAACGACGGCAGCGTGTGGCAGGACTGGGTCAAAGGGCTCAAGGGCTTCCAAAGGGCTTCCTACGGCGCGTCCTGGTGTCCGGAGCGGCTGACAGTCTGATCTGGGTATCTCGTAGCGATTTCGACTACATCATTACTGTCCATTTGTTTATCTAGTTGGGGTGCACTCGAGCTATGATTGGCAGTATCAAAGACCGTATCGCTAGCACAGGAACGTCTGAATTGCGACGGCTCGACTGAGCTAGGCGTCCGGCGTTCCGGGTCCAATGACGGTGAGCTCGGTTGATAATGAAATTACGCAAACATGATGTTTGGTTCGAAGCACTGAAAGCCAAAGAAGCATCACGAAACGAATCGTTCGGAAAAGCAGCGTACTTGCCTGCGGTAGAGGTTCGAATATCCGTCTTCCAACTCAAACACAGGGCCGGAACGGCTGTTGTTCGCTGGCGGGATGGGCCTGACTGCAATGAGAGGGATAGGGACTTCCTTTGGACTTCTGGCAAGTGTGCGTTCCGGTGTAGAGCAAGATGACAGTTGGTGGTCGCATCCGAAACTATCCCAAATAGGCACGATAGAAGAAGCACTGGAACACGAAAACTCATTCAGGCAGAGAATTGTTACAAATCGATGCATACTTGCCTGAGTGAGGAGTTTGGGAAACCCTTCCACTGAACTCGACCACAGGGCCAGAACGACTCTGATGGCAGGAGATGGAACGGCTTTGGTGGCAGGAAACAGCTGGTGCGACTGGGTCGAGTGGTTTGGGGTCTCCCCATAATGCGACGAGGCAGTGCGTTCTGGGATGATTGCAGCAACGGTGAGGGGCATCGGAGGTTCGTTTCGTATTGGCAGCCAAAGCAGCGATGAGGTCTATTGTTAAGATTCGGTACTATACCTTCGTCATCTGTAGGTTGAGTTTGTCACTGTTCTGGTCCATTCCGGGCGATTTTGGTAACTTTCTTCGACCGAGAATCATCGAACTCGCGGAATTGAATACTTTCCGGCCACGATCTCGCAGGAAAGGGCCACATCCCTTTTATTGTGCTTGAGACACCGACTTTAAAGGAAACATAGTTTAACGTCGACGGATCTATTCCTTTGGGAACCAGTTTTATAACCCGTGGTTTCTCATGTGTCTCCAAACACAAACACTCAGAGACGAGAGATGAAATTTCGTCATTCGTAGTACTGGGATGAAATGCTGATAAGTACACCCAAAGCAGATCGTCATTTAGGTCAACGGTTTTGACTGAATCGATAGGAGCTTTTTTTCCGCGAAGTATTGGTTTATTCTCAGAGCTGGACGAAGTACGGCGACGCTTTGGGGTGCCACGAACAGAATCAATGCGATCATTTCTTGGCCAGCGTGGAGTTGAGCTGGCTGGAATCTTCGAATCAACTTTGACTGCCAGAGCAGTAACAACTGAATTCAATTTAGCAATATCATCCTTCATCGAGTCTACTGCATTCGTCGTCAAAGTTGTTTCATTGACGTTACGGCTTACAATATTTCGAAAGTGGCCGTTTGAAAAAAGCACCGCACACTGATCGCACATCCAGAAAACATTGTTTGCGTACAAACCAAGTTGATCGAGAAGCTCGACATCAACGTTTGCGCAAATTACGTGGAATGTATCGCCACAGAATCCACGACAAACGATGCGTTCGGAATCCAAAACAGTTTTAAGACACTTTTTGCAGGCCATGATATTAATATTCGTTGTTTCTGGAAACCGCCTTTGAGTATGCAACCCAGCAATAGCGTAAGAAACAGCACAACGGGGACGGGTTTAGCTCGATGTGACGGACAATGGGTTTGTTGTTCGTCAGCAGATAATGGGTTGGGAAGCGACGGAGATGCGACTAGGCGGTAAATCACACAGCACAATAAATTAAAATAGATTTTTATGCGATTATGCACTGGACGTGAAAAAAAAACTTAATTCCGTAATGAACGATAAAATAATAAATTAAATGACACTAAATACGACACAGAAAAACTTATTTAACACGGGTAAAAATATGATTTAGCGGCGAAGTAAAAATAATCCTTGTTATCGTTGCGAGTATACACACGAGTGAGAGTAATCCTTTTCAATTGTTGTTTGAGAGTATCCAATAGGTATATATGTCTGTACAAAGCGGGATCTCCCGGTGGTTTTGCTGGACTCGGCAGCGAAACTAACTTCTACACCTTTCATCTGTTTGGAAAATGAGCATCGTCCAGACATCTCTGTAGAACATCTCCTGAACATTCAAAACACATTTCTTCCGGTCTGAGAGCTTGCTTTCACCTTTAGCCTTTTCAACACTGCAATGAGTTTATCAGTCGAAATTGATTCCTTTTTAAACAGTTTGTTCTTCTACCTCTCCATAATGCGTGCATTAAACAAAATGACTAAATGTTCCGAATTTTCATGGGATTACTCTGCCACCTGGTAGCCTTTATATCGACTGTTCCGATAATTAGAAATACACTAACGATTGACCGTCAATCCAAAATGCGTGCAGTATTCACTAACTTTTGGCTGCGCCCTGTCGTTTACAGAAGCAGCCAAAACGAAGTTTCAAACAGGCTGAATCTGTGGAACCGAGGGCTCTGAAGCTGTACGATAAAATGCTGACCAAAAAATTGGGCTTTGTTATCATGGACGATAAAAACTACATAAAACTCGAGATGTAAAACTCGCATGTAAAACTCTGCCAGAAGCACAGTTTTAAACCTCGCCGAACGGAAAGGATGTTCTTGAATCATTGAAGGTCATATGCGAATGTGGAAATTTATCTTGTCCATTCATTTCTACAGACACAATGAATGGTCAGATCTACGTGAAGGAAAAAAGGTTGCTACCCTTGATCAAACAGCATAACAAGCCTACAATCTTATGGCCTGATCTTGCTTCCTGCCACTACTTTAAATATACACTGTAGTGGTAAAACAGGAACAATGTTGAATTTGTACCAAAGAAGATGAATCCACCAAACTGCCCAGAGATTCGCCCTATTGAAACTTTCTGGGCTGTAAAAAGGCGAAACATAGAAAACACATGAAACCAGCGGATAGTGTTGAAACAGTTAAGAAAGATTGGCCAAAAGTGGTGAAAATGGTAGGAGAAAGCACTGTGCAGAAACTTATGAGTAGTGTTAAGGGAAAAGTAAGAGAACTCGTCTACCCTACGAAAAATCAAGCAAATTGAAATGAAAAGAGAAAGAATACATTGTTGTTTACTATGTTTGAGAATAAAATAATTAAAAATCACAGTATGCTAAGTGTTATGTTTGTTTTCTCCGTGCATGGAGTATCGATTATGATGTTCGCTCATCACCATGGGGCACCAAGGGTGGACAGTAATGTTTGCTAGAATGAAAGATATGAAGAGAAAGTGTTGAAAGTTCCGTCAGTGTAGGGTAGGTTAGAAATCGAATAGGAGTATTGAAAATTTAGTGAAATGGAATGGGTAAACTAGTACTTGACCCAAGGACGTTACTCGCTAACATGTGCGCATCAAAACAGAGTGCATACAAACTGCCGCTACAAACTTTCACAAAGCTATCAGTGATACATGAGCGCGTACTAACACGTTACTTTTGCCTGTTGAGATGGCGGGTTTGTCCGTGCCTCGACCTACCTCGCAGTGGGAGGTTATGCAAAGGTAGCGTCATTTGTTTTAAAGTCAGTAAAACTGACTTCAACTCTGACTACAGGTGAAACTCAATAACAGTGAAAAAGGGTGTCAAATACTTCTTAGAGAAATGTAAATACATGTCAAAGGTATCAGCTGACGCAGTCATGTGTGGCAAAAAAGATGTTTTGAATGGACATAACTACTTGTTTATGAACTTGCACTGTAGATTCATTTTAAGGAATTTTCCAAGAACGATTACTATTTGTACTATGCTTAGGAAATCATTTGATGATCAGTTTTACATTTTCTAAAAACATTAAAACCTACCTACATCTAATGATGAACTAAATGCTAAAATTTAAAAAGATTTTGAGTCAATATCAATCAAAATAAAATACACTTTAAAACTAGGAACTATTTGTTTTAATCGAAATTACACTTTATTATATCATTAAAATTCTAACGTTGTTATTTCTTGCCAGGTTGACAGTTGAATATTAGAAAAAAAATCGATTTGCGAAGTTTTTTCAATATAAAATTATTTTTACCAAATGAGTAAATCGAACAGTTACAGCTCCCATACAGTCTTCAAACACTGCCAGATCCGCCACCTTTCCATCTTGATATGAAACGGCACGTCTTGTTGTATTATATGTGTTTCGCCTTCCTAAAGGGCGATACGGTCAAAATTTGGTCAATATCAACTTGACGTATTTCTTTCAATTTTGCATTTAAAAAACCTGAACACCCCTCATTGTGAAGGTGTGTGTGTGTAGAATGTTGCTCCTATTTTGATTTTGGAATTCACTCTTCAGTTGTCAAAATGCCGTCAAGCAAGAAGAGCAGCGTATCAAAATTTTGCTCGCGCATCGCGAAAATCCGAGCTACTCGCACGCAAAGTTGGCAAAATCGCTAAAAGTTGCCAAATCAACCGTTACAAATGTAATTAAAGTGTTTGAGGAACGTTTGTCGACAGCCAGGAAGTCTGGATCGGGGAAATCGAAAACCGGAAGCCGTTGAGACGACAAAGAGAGTTGCCGGTAGTTTCAAGCGAAACCTAACCTATCTCTCCGAGATGCCGCAAATAAGCTGGGTGTATCGTCTACAACCGTGCATCGAGCCAAAAATCGAGCCGGACTATCGACTTACAAGAAGGTAGTGACTCCAAATCGCGATGATAAACAAAATACGACGGCCAAAGCGCGATCCCGGAGGCTGTACACGACGATGCTGACGAAGTTTGACTGCGTGGTAATGGACGACGAAACCTACGTCAAAGCCGACTACAAGCAGCTTCCGGGACAGGAGTTTTATACGGCATAAGGAAGGGGAAAGGTAGCAGATATTTTCAAGCACACGAAACTGTCAAAGTTCGCATAGAAATATCTGGTTTGGCAAGCCATCTGTACCTGTGGCTTGAAAAGCAGCATTTTCATAGCTTCCGGGAGTGTCAACCAAAAAATTTACGTGAAAGAGTGTTTGAATAAACGTCTGCTGCCTTTCCTGAAGAAACACGGTTGTTCCGTACTGTTTTGGCCGGATTTGGCATCTTGCCATTACGGTAAAAAGGCCATGGAGTGGTACGCCGCCAACAACGTGCAAGTGGTTCACAAGGACAAGAACCCTCCCAACACGCCAGAGCTCCGCCAAATTGAGAAATACTGGGCTATTGTCAAGCGGAACCTAAAGAAGACCAAAAAAAAACTGCTAAGGACGAGCAGCAGTTCAAGGCAAACTGGCTTTCTGCGGCGAAGAAGGTGGACAAGGTGGCTGTACAAAATCTGATAGCAGGGGTCAAGCGTAAGGCCCGGCAATTTGGATTTGGAAAAGCGGAAGCCTAACTGAATATTTTTCCTGAATTTTATACTAATTGAACTTGAATAAGAAATTTAATTTGATTTTTTAAATAAACGATTTCACCGATTTACACGCGTTTTCCCTTGACCAAATTTTGACCGTATCACCCTTTATTCGATTCACCTCGAGGTTTTAATGTTCCATTTAGGTGTTTCTAGTCATTCTATAATATGGGAAACGTGTATTCAGTAAGTGTGCTCGCATCTTAATGTTTTGAAAATCCATATCTTCTGTGCATCATAAAGTCTTATTCTACTAACCACCCACACTTGTGAGTGGCCCATCTTTATTGTTGGTTTAAATCGGTCCTGAAAATCTATTTTAAGACATATTTTTTGTATTCTGCTGAAATAAATCATCTACACTAGTGAGTGGCACCAACAGCATATCTACTGTTGGTTTAAACCGGTCCCTCAAACTCGATGTTTTTAACGCATTCTTGTATTCCATTGAAATAAACCACCCACATTTGTAGTGGCTTAACAGTATCCGTATTGTTGGTTCAAATCAGTCCTCAAATTCGAAAATTTAGCATATTTTTGCATTTTGCTGAAATAAACCACCAACACTTGTGAATGACACCAACAGCATCCTTTCAGTTGGTAAAAATCAGTGGCAAAATTTGAATAAATTTATTGTGCTTCTCTGTACAGAGAATAAATCGGGAGCATAGTTAAACATCTTATTCGCTGCCGACGTCAGTTAAATTCAGCACACCGTCAGCAAAAACGGATCCCGCTGCAAACCCAACCATTATATTCAACATCCCAGTGATTTCTCGTGGAAGTGCATAGGATTTTTCAGCTTCCAATAAAGCGAGTATCACGTCAACATATTCCTACCCATTCCCTAATTGACCTGCGTTCGGGTGAGGCCGGCACCGGTATTGCCTTAGTATGGGTTCACCAGTTTTTACACTTTGAGGATCAAAATGCCAGTCCTTAGCATCGTCTTCTGGTTCTGTGTGTAATAACTGCTGATCTGGCAATAACGGAGTAGCAACCTCGAGCGGTCAATCATGCTCATGCTCATGCTCATAAAGTTATTTTTACTTAATTGAAATTTAAAAGTATTAAAATAGTAAACTTCGCTCTTCATAATTGGTTCGATCGAGCTTGTACCAGTAGGGCATTGCCATCCTGAAACGCTAAAAAATATATTTATTTTGTCTCGTGGCAATCACCGACGCCAAGGAGATGGCTCCATCACCTGGATCCTACTCACGGGACCAACGGCTTTACTTCCCTTCCGAAGGAAGACGTGACCAGATTTTTTCGCCTCAGAAAAACCACCGACGTCGACTGGGATTGAACCCAGGCCTACTGGGGTGCCAAGTAGCAGTCACGCTTACCACTACACCACCGTTGCCGGCTTATAAGGTCTCATGTAAAATATGAATTTTATTTTTTCAAACTTGTAAACGATTACACTGAAATCGTAAATTTTTATCTATACCCATGTCTGGAACAAATTTCATATAGGTACATTTGAATACAATGGAGTCTGCCATACATTTAAAATGAAGATCAACAAAGTGCAATTCATTGGGAAGTTCTTTACCTCATCAGTTTAGTTTATCTTTCATAGCTTTTCAAGTTAAACCAACAAGTTTATTTTCGAACATGGATAATACTTTCAAGTGTTGTAAACCTCTACCCAAATTGAAGAAGTGTGTTTTAGAAACTAGAAACTTAACAGATGGTGTTATTAAAAAATTAAGATCTTTAGGTTACCAAACACGCAGAAAAATATGTTGTAAATTCAAAAGGATTATGTATAGCTTCAACAAATTTTATTGTAGACTCACGGCTTACCTATATTTTCTTTTGATTCGACCATTAAAGTTATTCATTTCAACAATAAGTATTGTTGTTTCTAAAAATGCTGCAAGATAGCCTGCTGTCAATTTCAACTCATAAATATAGTTAAAACAAATATATAATTTGTCGAGACAATGCAAATGTTTGATTGCATCGACAAAAGCGTTCATTTTAAAACGAAAAATTCTATTATTGTTTCTACAATATTATATTATTAATTCAAAAATATTCAATTTTTTTGTGATAAATAGTAGTTTTGTTGTTTTTGTGGAAGAGGTTTTTGAGATTCAAATAAAATTTATCAAAATAAAAACAAATTTTTAAACATGATTTATTATTGACATTATATTACAATGTCTAAAGAAAAGCTATCTTCCAACATATACAAATTAGTTGGGAATAATTCTGAACTTGCTACATTTGAAATTACAATTATTTAAGTTGTTTTGTAGAGTTTGGACGATTGCAGATGCTCATTAAAGCTTCGCATGTTTTCTTACGCTCTATGGTTTTCAGCGTATCGACCGTGTAAGGATTTGCTGGAATTATCATGTGAATATGTGAATAAATAAAATTGTATTAATACAAAGGCACTTTGAACTTACCCTAGAAAACGTTAATTATAGTAGTCAATCAAAAACTTTCCAATTGCTCGAAGAACGACAAAGTTTGTTCATCGTCGCGTTCAACTACTAACTCTTCCACGTCAGCCACTTACGCAAGATACTCAGATTGCTCAAAAATCAAAAAGGTGATATCCGCAAGTGGCTGTGAAGAGAATGACGCCTTGCAAAGCCACTCTATGTCGTAAGCATCCGACTATTAGAATTTTTTCCAAATTATGATTTATACATGAAGTATTTTTGATCCAGATATAAATATTGTTGATTCTACAAAATTAGATTGTTGAAGCAATAAAAATAAATAGCAAATCAAATTTGCAATATCAACAAAATATTTTGTAGATTCTAAAATTATGATTTTAAATTCTAACAACAGTATTGTTGAAGCAAAAATCAGGTGTATTCGTATCAATACATTATTTTTATGAAACAAATAGTATTTTTTTGTTGAATTTATTCTCAGATATTGCTGTTTCAAACTACCTCTATTCCTCTGCGTGAAGATCTTTAAGATACCATTCGTAATTCGATGCGAATCTGGAATAAGTGTCGTCCCCTAGTTTATCGTCCCCAACAAAAACCACCATCTTTGAAGGATGAGGAAGTACCATTGGTAGAAGTGTGCAATCAACGAGACCTGTAGATATGGAAAGTGAATCCATAGTCAATACGATCCCATCCGTTACGTCTCTAGCTTCATCAACCCGGTAACAACTTGACAGCTCCAGAGTAAAGTCAATGTACCCCGATAATTTTGGCTCACTGGTTCTGTCAAATCGAATGAATCCTAGAGCAAATTATCAGTTGAACGTATTTACATCGACTGTTATTTTCAAAGCTGTGGAGCTCATATTCGTACTTGATGAACTCTCTGCCGATATGTTGTTATTTTGCCTGAATATTAAATTGTGGATAATGTTACTCTTCAAACAAAGAACATATAGAAGCATAGACACACTCGAGGCTTAGACTACTAGCAAAAGATTGAATAATTCAAACACCGTAAATATAAAAACACTCCAAAATTTTTAGCACTTGAAAAATATCCTAGCAAAATAAACATAAGCTAGTAAGACGTGAACAAAATGGCAGCCTACTTCACATTTAAATGGCGCACTATACTTATCAATGTTTGACGCTCTGAACCTTCAGCAGAATGAACAGCCACCGAAGTAAAGAAACGAAAATCACTGGGAACACTGGGAAAAAAAGATTGGTAAACGCAAACATACTCTAGTTACATTTAACAGGACTTCCACGTTGAATTGAGCATTAGTTTGATTTGACTACCAACGGGGTTAAAACAAACTAAAGTTTTGAGTAATTGATTCGGGAATTGAGCAGTTAAGTTCAACTGACATTCGTTTGAATTTACTATTATGTTGGTTGTTTCATTATGACAGCTACGAAAACAAACAGATTTGTTTGTTAATTCGCTTATAATTTGTTAAAAAAAATTTAAGTATGATTAAAACTTAAATGTTGTTTGAAACACATACACCATAACCAACATTTTCATTTACAATCACCTTACATTTCTTTTATATTTCAATTATTTGATTAAAATGCTAACAAACATCATAAAAGTGCACATTTACATTTATAAACTTCTTCCATTCTACGGAGAATCAACAAATGTTTTTTTTTCTTGATTATCGAGATTTTCAGCCTCGGGCTGGTTTATCTCCCGCCTTAGTCACTCAAACACCACTTTTGGGCATTTTCGTAACTTCTCCGGGTGTGAGATTCGAACTCGTGACTTTGGCGTGAGAGGTATGGATGTTAACCAATACCCCGGGCCCCCCGAATCAACAAATGTTACTGTGAGCAGCCTTTCTACTATTTTCAATTAATTTTCAAGTAAAATATTAAATTTTCACCTATTGGTGAGTGACAGCATCAGAGCATGCAGCAGGACTGGATGACGAAAAATGTTTTTATTTTTTTCTCTAATTAAAATATCAGTTTGGTTTAACCGCTGCTTTGGAAGAATCAATCTAAAACTTTAATTAGTTTCCCTGGGCCAATGTAACTTGTGTTTTGATAATAATAAATTCCTTTCAAGATGGAAACAACAAAAATATAAATATAAGACTTATAAAGGTTCTCACTTCCCCCCGTGACACCCGTAATGATTTACTCGTTAATTTTTTCGTCCAATATTAATTTTCACACGTGAAGTCACACTCGTAAGAAGACCTATTAGTTTTGAATAACCATGATTTGTGTTGTATTGTGGTAATATCTTAGGGCAGAAACAACCAACCTGCCTGTTTAATTCGAAACAAAATCGGTGGTTTAAAATAAATTTTAACTTTTTTAATTTGGATGTCAAAAAACATGTTTGTTTAGTAATGGTAGCGTTAGAGCTTGCTCTGTTTTCTCTTTCAAGCAGACATTATGGTTTGGATTATTTTTGTTCTGTGTGCTTGAAACAGAAAGGTCAATAGATTTCAATAGAAACTCATACATTAAAATAAAAATAATCTCGTCTTAAGCATTCTTTACGTCCTGTTTCTCTCTTTCTGTCTCTGTTTCACTTCCCTCATTCCTATTCTCAATTAATGATGATTTAACTCGTTACAAATAAAATCAAATTAATGGAAAATAAAGCCACATCAACAATACGCCTTAATAACAATTTTTTCTTGTACTGCTTTTAACATCCACGCATAAGGAAACGAAAACATGCAATCCAAAGCTAAAAAGCGGTAGTATCGAGATGGAAGGCCCTTTGTTTATGCACGGTAGAGACATCTACAATCCGTAGATGGGTACGTGAAACTAAGCTCATCTGTCAAGATGCTCGGGGGTTGAGCTTCATCGACTTCAGCGGAATGCTTTACTTTACGACAACTTTATGACTGGGTAAATAATCGCAAAAAGGATCATGAAACAAAAATGACATTTTGCCATGTTTCCATGGATAAATTCAAAGAGCCCGAAAAAGAATTCGATCCGATTTTGAACAAAGCAACACCAATTCCTGGATCTCAAAAATATCTTTCTTACATTCCAGTTTCAAATAACCAAATTGCAGCTAAGATATTTTCTAATTCTTATGATGAACCCAAAATATTTAATGTATTCAATAAATTTAATGAAAATTGCAAATTAAAAAAAAAAACATTGTAAGAAACGTAGAAGGAGATGTTCGCCATCACCATGTGGCACCAAGAGTGGACAGTAATGTTTGCTAGAATGAAAGATACGAAGAGAAAGTGTTGAAATTTCCGGAATAGAAGTATTGAAAATTGAGTGAAAGGGCATGGGTAAAGTAGTATTCGAATCAAGGACGTTACCTTTGCCTAACATCCCACTGCGAGGTAAGTCGAAGCACGGACGAATCCGCCACCTCAAGAGGCAAAAGGTGACGTCTGGTAAGCGCTCATGCACCACGGATAGCTTTGTGATAGTTACACTCAGTAGCAAAAAAAAGCCGAGCAAAAAACTCCATGTTCAACCCTGACTTTGTCAATTATCCATATTCTTAGCTGAAAATTTTACAACATTATACAAATATACTGACCTTATGTGGTCAAAACTCATGTCGATAGAATTTATAGATTTGAAGTTACCATAACATATGAAAAAGTCATTTTGACATACAATTCAAAATCCGTATTGCTGTAAAATTTAGGTAGCATATCACAAATTTCTCCATAGCTTAAACAAGTAATATATGAACAAAATTTGAACTGTTTTCATTAGTGGTCTAGACAAGCTGTCAATGTTGACGTACAACATGAGATTTCCTTTTACCTGATCGACCTTGCTGAAACATCGTTGCAAAAAAAGCCGAGTGAATTTTACTAATAATACTGTATAACAATGTATACGTAGTTTTCGCAAACCGATTCATACTGAATGCCATATTGCAAAGTCTTCGTGGTTACACTAGTTATTTGGGATATTTCACGCGTAACAAATCATGTGTATTAATAAGATGAATTCACTCGGCTTTTTTTGCACCGATATTTCAGCAAGTGTCGGTGAAAAAGGAAATGCTCATGCTGACGCCAGCTGTAGTCCAAACCACTTGATGGAAACAGTTCAAATTTTGTCCACATTATTTTCTGTACTTTTCTAAGCTATGAAAACATTTGTAGTACGCTACCTAAATGTTTCACAGAAATACGGATTTTTGAAATTGCTATGTCCAAAAATAACTTTTTTCACATATGTTATGATAACTCCAAATTCATAGATTTGATCAACATGAAATTTCGGTCACATAAGTTCAATACATTTTGTATAATGTAATCAAATTTTCAGCCAAAAATATTGATAATTGACAAATTTACAGGAGGTTGAACAACGCGGTTTTTGGAAGCAAAATTTTCCTCGGCTTTTTTTTTTGCTACTGAGTGTATTCTAGCGATATATTGTATGCACTCTGTTTTGATGAGCACATGGGTGAGGAACTCTCTCCTTTTTTGGGTTTGATTTGATTTGCAACGTCTGAGATCTGAGATCATATCTTTAATTCTAGCAAACATTACTGTCCACTCTTGGTGCCTCATGGAGAAGAGCAAACATCTCCTTCTACATCATAATCGTTACTCCACGCACTGAGAATACAAAAAAACATAACAATTAGAGGATTGTTTGAAATACTGCTTCTTCTCTCCCTAAACAAAACTATCGGAAACACACACATATCCAAAAGCATTAACTTGATTCTTTTCCATCGCGTCCAAGCATAACCGGGTAAGTCTGACTGCCACCAAAAAAAATGCCTGTTTTTCCATAATCTATTATGAAAAATACATTTTGCTGTGGACATCACGACTAACAAACAAATAGGGCCAAACAAAATTGGAAAAACATAAATTTCTATTATTACAATTTGCAATAACTTGATAATTTAAAGTTTTTAAATTAAAATTAATGCCTGAGATCTATTGTGGGTGTATTTAAAAAAATATAAATTTTAAACATCTTCAAAACATTTATAAATATTTGAAAACAAATCAGCTTTAATGAAATATCTTCAGCTTTGCATAAAACAATTCTTCGATCCTCCACGCAGGGGGTCCTTTGAGAAAATTAAGGTTTTATGTTTTTAAGCATGTAATTGTGATTTTGTTAGTTTAAGTGTGTATTTTTCTTGAAGAACAACTTTTTCAAGACGAAAAAAAAATTTTTGGAAAAAAAAACACATTTTAAATACGTCC
>JASCZW010014975.1:0-21632 GCA_034211315.2 Aedes japonicus
AACGCTGTGACCTTCCTAGGCATATATGGTATGATTGAATTTTCCACACTAACACTATTCGGTGAGGGTTAAAATACGGCTGGCCTGCAAAGTGTCGAAAGCTCTCCAATAAAGTACTGTGAAAATGAGACTAATTTCCAGCCGGCAAATGTTAGTTCCGAAAGCATACATAAAAAAAATACCAGCATTACAAACTAAAATACAGTAATATCAAAAAAACGATTCAAGGTCAAATGGATTTATTAATTCAATTATTGGAGTGACCTCTAAACTGGTTTCAAAAATTCCTCGCCAGTCGATAAATTTCCTCACTCTTATTATATTCTTCATACCCTGCAAATACATTGGTGTAAATTCACGATAAACCAAGCACACCCGTCGCTCGGTGATATCTTCTCGTAGAACCGAATGCTCCCATTGATGCCTAAGGTGGTCCGTACAGAATCAGAAGAGATCGCCTAAAACAAGGGATCTTAATCAATAAAATCTTAGCTTATTAGCATTTCCGGATAACTAACCTTGGCATCGGAATCCTGGCCATCCACTTCGTACAAATCGGTCCATTGTTCCTCATCCGATAGATCACCTATTAGTTTTATCCTTGTACTGATCAACAAAGTCTAAATTGCTAACGATTTTTGCCATCCTCCATGCGATACCTGGACATGGTAAGCACTGCATCGCCTAAGAAAGTTCACCGGTAACAATTCTTTCGCCCCAAATCCAGCAATCATCAATGTGCGGATCAATGGAGGCCCCTTTCCGGAGTGTAACTCAATGAGCACTGTTCTATCGTTTGAAATCCCGCCATCAACGGAACTTGTTCTGAACTTACGCTATGTACGTAAATCTCCGAAAACTCCCGGAACCAACTTCCAATGCTCCAACTCTGAGTTTGGTCTTTTTTGAAATTCGTCTCGGCCAAAATTTTGCTTTCGCCGGCCACTTTGAGACGTATCCCACGGCATCTCATCGATACCCTTCATCAGTTCCACTTCCTCAAACTCGGTCAGAAAGTCCAGATCAATGTACACTCCCGGATAATCCTTTCCCGGATCACCTCCGTGGTTCTGGTCGTGGTCGGTCATTACTTTATCAGTATCCCATCCTGGGAAGATTTTGCTACACCGAGGACAGAACGAATAGGCATTTGGAGTTCTGAAAAACGTGACTCGTTGGATGATTCATCAAATGCCATAGACGAAGAATAAGAATTTACCTTGAATACGCTTGCAAAATCCACCCGACCTATTTGGAAGCCTTTTTCGCAGCAAAGACAAGTACGTCGGCCTTTGCAACCACACGGTCTCGGATGGTCCATTTTTGGCGAGAGTAAAATTTAGTTTTGGGAAGAGAAAAATCACGTATTTCCAACAAATGCGAGGCTCTTTCTTTGTTTACACTGGGCTGATGTTTGACATGGAGAACTGTCATTTCAGTCGTTTCAAGGGTGTTGTTAAATCCAACAATCGCCTTGAACGAGCAATGACTTGATAGCGCTGCCTGCACGCCTGTAAAGCGCCAGTTGGCTCGGCCCATCAAAGCCGATTGGACAAAGTTGCGGATACGTTTGCGTGAATTTGACAGCTTCTCCCCATAGCTTTTCTGACAAATTATGTCAACGCATCCGCAACGTATCGGTTAAGGGGTGACCCTTTAGTTTTTGTGTCTTTTTGTTCATCCGTGATACATGATTGATAGATGTTCTAACAGATTCTGTCAGCTAAAAAGTCGTTGGAAGTAAAATTTTGTTAAAATTTGTTTTTTTATTTATTATATTTCGCGGTTGATGTACGCAGAAGAAGCAAGATAAAAAAGCGGAGTGAGTACTCGTGTCCAGATAAAGTTGCTGCGACCAATGTGCTGAGTGCTCCAGAATGGCGGGTGAAGTGGAATGTAGTGCGATGTTATCAATAATCAATATGCAACTATCGATTAGAAATTGGTTCACTGTTGTAGTACCCCTTGGTCTGAATTACACCTATGAAGCCAGCACCTTGTTATACATATTTGCGCCTTTGTTTTGATTTGCTGTGTTATTTTGACAGACTATTTGAGTGTGTGTTCGTGCGAGTTCATTATAAGGGGCGCATTATTAAGCTGGGACCGATGTTCTAGTACTGACTGAGCCGAAGAAAAATCGTTTTTGTATGGGACCTACTGGTTTTAGAGTTAGTCTATGGTAATAGCGTCCATATATAGGGCATATGTATTACGTCTAGTGCATCATTGAAGTTGGATTAAAGCTGAAAAGGGCCCCACTAAGATCGAACTAATGCTAAATCTTTTGTAATGCCATAAGACATTGTTAAAGTAGCATTATTGCATTGGTAATGCCTCACTACATTATTAAGCTTAATCTAACGCTTCATTACTTGACAAATGTTGAATTGATGCGATCCCGCATTATCGATGTTGATTTTGGGCTGAATAAGTGCAATAATATAATGCTTGTGGTTACTTGGGAACAGTGTTAGCTACCATACTCTACAAATAGTTGAATGAAAAACGTAACGCTGAATGGAATATGAGTGAAAGAAAAAGTAATCAACACGCTAAGCTCAGTTTACCCATAATCACAAAAAAGTGCACATACTCATTTATGGGTAAAGTTGACTTTACCCATATTTAAGTAAATTCGTATGAGGAAAAATACTCAAATATGGGTAAGTAGAAACATACCCATAAATGGGTAAGTGCACTTTTAGCGATTATGGGTATTCTTTACCCATATTTGGGTAAACTGATCTTAGCGTGAAAGAGAGTCTCTCAATTGCAGATTCGCCCTAATGAAAAAAAAAACCTAGATGTAAATATAAGTTTCAACGTCTCACTACCTGTTTGAAACTGTCAACACTCAGTACGCAGATGAGACCTCGGTTAAGATTGACAACCAGACCTTCCAGATTTCTCTAGAGCAAATATATGATCCACTAGAAGGTACAACCGCCGCAGTTTATCTCGGTGGTATGGAGTAATAAAACAAAAAACGAGTACCGGTACCGCTACACTGATAAAAAAGCAATGATAATATCTATGTGTCCCATCTATAATTTTTTGCAATATAATCAACAAATGATATCTATTTGTAACCACACATACTTCCTATGAGTACATATATAATCACTTGTGTGGCCACACATACTTTTCATTTGTCACATAAACTTCATTTGTGTTTCGCAGAGGGTGCTGTTTATGTGTGAACACATCAGTATTATGTTGGATTTTCTACGGATTTTTGCCAATAAATATGTGTGTATTATTTCCGGTGTACCGAGTAGGTTAAAAACCGAAAAATAAAATGTTTACGGTGCATCATGATATTCCAGTGAAAAGAATTACCGGAGAAACTGCATATTTTATGTTGTACTAAACAGTCAGCAAACTAAAGATTGGACTCGGAAAAAATACGACACTTTGTTTTGGGTGTAACTTTTTATCGCGTAAGTAAAAATTTATGAAATCTTGAGTAATACTAGTTTAGAATGATATGTTTATGTGCGCAACATTTTATCGCGATCTGTCAAGTAGTTTTTTCAAGATGCATTCGAAACAAGAAGAGCTACGCCAACAAATCTTGGGCGCGGTGATCGATAATCCTGGTCATTCGCCCAGATGGTTCGGCAAAAGGCTTGGAATCCACCATTCTACCGTGTCCCGCGTTGTGAAGATGTTCCAGGAGACCAAGACCATCGAGCGGCGCGCTGGAAGCGGCCAAAAATCGAGAACAGAGAACCCAGAGAAGGCGCGGAAGATAAGGCAGTACTTTAAGAATAACCCGAACCTTTCCACCCGAGACGTGACCAAAAATGTCAATTCGTCGTAGTGGTTCGTCCAGCAGACCATGAAGCGGGCTGGAGTTACGTGTTTTCAAGGTCAGGAAGGCGCCAAACCGGACTGACAAGCAAAACACGGTGACCAAATTGCGTGCGCGGAAGCTGTACCGTGAGTGGCTGGTCAAGCCAGGCTGTCTCGTCATGGACGACGAGACATATATCAAGGCGGACACCAAACAAATCCTCGGCCTCGAGTTTGTCGTCGGTACATCCTGCATGGAGGTTCCGGAAAAGTTCCGAAAGAGAAATATGGACAAGTTCGCGAAGAATTTACTGTTCTGGCAGGCGATCTGCGAGTGTGGACGGTACAGCAAGCCGTTCGTTACAGCCGGCACCATAAATAGGCAGATTTAAGAATGCTTGCAGAAGCGCTCGCTGCCCTTCCTCCGCTCTCACCGTGGTCCCACGCTGTTCTGGCTGGATCTCGCTTCGTGCCATTACGCCAAGCCTGTAATGGATTGGTACGAAGCGAAGGGCATTAATGTGGTCCCGAAGGAGGCGAACCCGCCAAATATACAGAATTTCGTCCGATCGAAAAGTTTTGGGCGATAATGAAGAAGAAGTTGAAGAAAAGCGGAAAAACATTAAAAACCGATAAAGCTTTGAAGAAAAACTGTGAGAAATTGGGTAAGGAAGATGGACAAAACCTCGCCCAAGATCTCATGAGCAGTGTTAAGCAATCTAATCTAATATCTCCGAGTAATTCATGTTAGGGCCTGAAAGCCATTTGTAAACAATGACTTTAAATATCGATTTCTCTTGAATCTTAAATCACTCTCGTGAAATGAAAGTAGCATTTGGTAGAAAAATGTTCGTTCTACCATATGGAGTAGTAGGGTATAGTGGGATTCTCGTGAAGTCATTGTTTACAATTGGCTTTTAGGCCCTTAACATAAATTACTCGAGATATATAGTAATTTAATCCCTGAACATATGAGCAGTATCCGATTTAAAATGACTTTTTGGTGATCATGTTTGTGTGTCTCATTTTTTCCGAGTCCTGTCTTTACTTAACCTACTTGACATATCATTTCCTTCACGCAATTTCCTGGTGCGCTCACGCTGATGTCGTTTTTGTCAAATAATTGAAGACTGTAATAATTGTACTGTAAGTGATATTTTGCGTCGAATTTGCTTATCTTTGGATGTAAGACAAAAAAAGGCTGGAGCTGAAATGCATTGCTTTCTTTTTCAGCATTTCGCGGCCGAAGTTACGATGGACTGGAGTCCCTGTTCATTATGACTGTATTTTCGATGCCAAAAGCGGTGTTAAAAACCAATATTCACCCACGGGAAGTAATACAAGTTTTTCCAAGCTGAAAGACTGAATAGAGGCAGTACAGGGCGTCTCTAAGCCAACGCAATCCAACCAAGTTTCATGCAATTTAAAAAAAAGTTTTGGGAAGTTTGCTGGCTTGGAGTCCAACTGCGTAAACTATTTTCGTCTCTTTAGCCTGGATAAAACTTGTATCAGTTCCCCATGAATGCTTGTGCACTGCTATAAAACATTAAAAACTTTTTACGAAACCTCAAAATAATACTGTTTAAATTCCATCTCGAAAGTAACAAAACACTGGGTTTCCGCCATAAAAACAAAAAGTACAAAACTGAAAACTTCAGTAAAAAAATGTTAAAAATTGGTTCACTATTGTAGAATCTCTAGGTCCGAATTACACCTAGCAGTCTGCACCTTGCAATACACTCTTGCGCTTTTCGGTACCTTGCGGTACTAGTTCCTTTGGTTTGGTTTTGATTTGCTATGTTATTTTGACAGAAAATTTGAAGGTGTGTTGATGTGAATTACGTGGCGAATCATTAAGCTTGGGACCGGTGTGCTAGTACTTCCAGAGCCAAAAAATATACTCATTTTCTTCATGATCAATATAGAAAGAGAAACCACCGACAAACCGACATGAATCTCAATCTTCACTATTGATCAAGAATCCATAACGACCGATTCAAATGAACAGCGATCCCATCTGTCAAAACCTATAGAAGTATTTTATCTAGAGCAAATAAATGTGTCCGTAATAGTTCAGACATGAACCTTATGATCAAGTTCACAAGCGTGTTCGTGGATTTAATAAACGTTATCAGCGAACACGAAGATAGATGTCAGTAATATAATTTGAACAGAAATATTAAGACATTTTCTATTGTCATTCATGTCGGTTTGTCGGTGGAGAAACAATCAATATGAAACTTGTGATTTGAAATTGGTTCACTGTTGTAGTACCCTTAGGTCCGAGGTGCACCTTGCAGTCTGCACCTTGCGATAATGCTTGCGCTTTTCAGTACCTTTCGGTACTAGTATCTTAGGTTTTGTTTTGAATCACTATGTTGTTTTGACACAATATTTTAGGGTGTGTTGGTGCGAGTTACGTTATTAGGGGCGAATCACTAAGCTTGGAACCGGTGTGCTAGCACTTCCTGAGCCAAAAAATAAACTCATTTACTTCATGACTACCCACTATAGTCACTAGATTCATAGTCTGGCGGATACAACGACGGGAGCCAATTTGAACTGTCACTTGGCGGAGCCAATCGAGCATGTCTCGAGTAATTCATGTTAAGAGCCTAAAATCCATTTGCAAACAATGACTTTAAATGTCGATTTCTCTTGAATCTCAAATCACTCTCGTGAAATGAAAGCAGCATTTGGTAGAAGAATGTTAGTTCTACCATATGGAGTGGCAGGATATAGTGGGATTCTCGTGATTAGTGAGAAATCAACGTTTAATGTCATTGTTTATAAATAGCTTTTACGTCCTTAACATGAATTACTCGAGATATGCTCGATTGGCTCCGCCAACTGACAGTTCACATTGGCTTCCGTTGTTGTATCCATCAGACTATGAATCTAGTGACTATACTACCCACCCGCTGGAAAAAGCCACACCCCTCAGATACAGGCCTTTATTAGAGAATTGGCAAGGAATTAACATGCACCGTAAACTGAAAGCACAGCACATAAAACAAAACTGAAAGAATGTTTACTGAATTAAGGCCAGTATCGACCTAAACAGTAATGAGGTTACGGAATTTTGTTCAATATTACCAAGCAGAATTTTGACAATTGATCTGCATGGAATGAAATGTCACCTTCACTTACGGAACAATTGAGCGGAACATTTTTCCGAAAGTAAAAGTGACAGCTCCCATTCCAATTTTATTTTTTGTTCTTTTCAGGAGGATACTGTTGCAGAAATTTCTTTTCAATTCTTTACTTTCCCGTTTCAGTAAACGGAATTTAACATAGGTTTGAGATAGAAAAAAAATTCTTTCGAACACGATACCAACCTTAAGCCCGCATAATTACAACCCATTCGAGACCATTTCCCTCATTTTTAACGTTACCTTTTATAGTTGACAATTATAGACTAAAATTCTCCTATAAAGTTTAAACAATATATCAGAAGGTAAAAGGCCAAAAAACAATATGCTGAATAGGTGGTTAAGTTCAGTTATCCTCAAAAAAATGTTAATTTTCACAAACAAATTTTTTGCTGTTCTCTTTGCCAAAAAGTTAGTATACAATCCATATCGAGTGCCGACAATAAAAAAACCTTTCGATTATAATATACACCGGAAATAATCCACACATATTTATTGGCAAAAAATCATAGAAAATTCCACATAATACTGTTGTGTTCACACATAAACAGCACCCTCTGAGAAACACAAATGAAGTTTATGTGACAAATGAAAAGTATGTGTGGCCACACATAGTGATTATATGTACTCATAAGAAGTATGTGTGGTTACAAATAGATATCATTTGTTGATTATATTGCAAAAATTATAGATGGGACACATAGATATTATCAGTGCTTTTTTATCAGTGTATAATAATGTGGCATACATTCACAAAATGTGTTAATAGCTGTGTTGTTAAATTCACCAATTGCCTTTGGTGACTGAATTTGATGAGTTGCGCTGTCAGTTTTTGTATCATATCTTGCAACCGTGACACATGATTCATGAGTTTGATACACAGTTTTTGTTGCACATATATTTGAGGGTGTGCGTGTACTGAAATAAATTTATTTTATTCGTACACACTCACACATGATATTGGGAACTAAAGACAAAATCAACATAAACTAAATTTGAAATCAACTTGGAGTAAATATCTCGTTAGGCTTTGCTCCAATCATATTTGAGTTTATCTTAGTTTTTTTCTGAATTCTATACAGTACATTTAGATTTTGAAACATATTGAAATGTATTTTCATGAGCTGATATAGTTTCGTTTGGATTAAAAATTATTTTGCAAACTGTAGAACGAAGGAAAAATCTTGGAATAAATGGAATGTGTCCCACTATACATAACCTCTTGGGAAGGTCCATTAATTACGTCACGCAGTAGGGGGGTTTGAGAAAACGTGACGATCCATACAAAAAAATTTGAAGGTCCATACAAAAAACGTGACAAGGGGGGGGGGTTAAAAAAAGGCATTTTTTGCGTGACGTAATTAATGGACGTTCCCTTAATGAAATTGGGTGAATACTTATAAAAATCTTAAGCCCTTGCTGCATGTATAAAATATATACGGATACCTATAATAAATAGTTTTATGATACATGATCATTTATATTAAATAACTCATACTAATAATTTTGTTTAAATTTGTTCAATTAATTTGTTAGATTTTGTTTTTTTATTCTGTATATATTAAATTATATTTTATATATTATATAAAATCACAAGTTTATTAGTTTCTCCGCCAATTGTAAATCCGAGCAAATTTTGAATTAGTGGTAGTATTGTATGAAGTCTAGAATCACGGTTCTCAGTGGCAATGAAATGAAGTGAAATTTTAACGCTGAAAAATCGCGAAAAATTGGGTTAAAGGATTAAAAGTATGAAGTTACGGTCGTTCGGAGTAGATTGGTGATATTTTTCAGTCCGGTCGCAACGTAGTAGCAGTGGAAAAAGTGACTGCTAACCTTTCCCCAACTATCCAACATCCCAGTGATTTCTCGTGGAAATGCAGAGGATTTCTCGGCTTCCTCCAAAGTGAGTATCATGTCAACACATTCCTTCCCATTCCCTACTTGACCAGCATTCGGGCACGGCCAGCGCCGGTATTGCTTTATAATGGGTCACCAGTTTTTAAACATTGAAGATGTATGTTAGTCCCAAACATCATCTGTTTGTTCTTTGTGTAAATACAGCTGATCTACGAAGTTGCATGCGTGGGCGGTCAATCATACTCATGCTCATGCAAATAGTAAATGCGAGCAAATGTTTTTTTTTTTGGGAAACGATACCTATGGAGTTAATAGAAGAGTTACATTTTTGTTTAATGTAAACCAAGCAAACAGAATTGGCAATTGTTTTACCTCGATTTATTTGATTGGCTACAAATTTTGAGCCTAAGAAATGCCCACAGGCAAAGTAAAAAGAAATATAGTTTTTTTTTGTTGTTCATTTATAGATGTATAGATGATCAACATTACAGAGCAATTCGAAAGTTCGTTAAAAATTTATATAAAATTTGCGAAACGAATATGAGCTGTGAGTTCACTTTGGAATGTTTAATGCCATTCCAGTAGAAATAATAACATGGTGGCGAATTTGTGCCTGCCTTGACCTACCCCGCATGGAGATGTGTGGCATAAATGTATACGTTTGCTTCGAAACACTACCTAACAAAAGCCCTACGCTCAATTTCAAAACGATTTCTATTCAATTTTTAAAACCTGCCTAGCTCTATCGGAACTATCCACACTTTCTCTTCTCATCTTTGGTTCTAGCAGAAATTGCTGTCCACTCCTAGAGTTGCATGTTTATAAGAAGGATATTTCCAATTTTCAAACATTATAATTGATTACGTGCATGCAACAACACAAAACATGATTAGTTAAAAGAAATATTAAGGTTTCTCAGTTTATTTCCACTACTACTACTTTTTTGCATAATTTGTCATGAAGACATTACACATTGATTTGACTTCGATTGCGTCCTGTCAAGGAACATACCAAATCAGTGCTGCAACTGAAATTCCATCCCCTTGAAGAAGAATACTTTAATTCAGCGGTTGGTACTGGTACGTAGTCGGATCACGTCGCCGTCATGCTGTCCGTATTCTAATCTTTCTTATGGTCTAAATTTTCACAATTCACAATAACCATGACAGGTTTCATCGTAGTGATTTTGTGTTCATTCCTCCATTTCAAGTACACATTTTGTAACTCTTCGTTCGTATAAACACTGATATGAACCTGTAAAATATGATAGTTATGATTCTCACAACCGATTGAATAATGAATCAACAAAAACAACTGACCTTGATAGTTTTAAGTATAATCATTGGATCACAGCAAGAATAACAACGATAACAACAACGCATAGCATAAAACATCATTTTTACTGTGGACAGCACAATTCTCTCCACTCCACTTCACGTGTATTTTGCTAACCACTCCCCAATGGTACATTTGTCGAAGAAAATCCATCTGGCCGCATACACTATCCGTCTCTCTTAACTTGCTTCTAGATTTTCTACAAAAACGGCTAACATCAACTATTTTGAGTAATATAATTAATAAAAACGTAACGTAATTTAATAAATAAAAATTACTAACAACTGCAAAAACGCAGTTTCAAGCACATCACTTTTTTTCCATCAGCTTGTTTTTGGTCTCATTAGAACTGTCAAAATACACATTTGCCTTCTTCCTTTTGCTCCACTTCACAACTCAACAGCTCACCGCGATCCACCTTACGGTGGATTGATGAGCTGCATGGTGGTTGCATGTGAGCTTTTATCTTGTTGCGTGACATCGCTGTGACATTTCCAGGCAAACTCATCAAAAAGCTACTGGTGAGAAAAACAACAGCACTAATGTAGAGGTTAGATGGTGAAAACGAGATTATTATGTCTGATAACAATAACATAATATGCGGTATATCTTACATTCGAAATGTAGTTTTGACTATAGCAAATTGTTTTTCGTTATGCGGGATTGCTTGACCAATAAGGATAAAATATTTGAGAAGAATATATGTTTACCAGTGCACAGTATACTCGTATACTTTCGTTTCAGGACCACCAAGCGGTCTTGAAAATTCGTATTGTTTCGATATGAACAGAGCTGTGAAAATCTTTGCCTTTTCCTTTAAATCACAACTAAACTGCTCACCGTAATCCACCATACGATGGCCTGATGCGTTGCATGATGGTTGCAGATATACTTTCATCGTGTAGCGTGACATCATTTGGAAAACTCTTCAAACAACATTAAGATGAGAATAACAACACGACTAGTAGTGAGTTCTATGCAAACGACAGCCACTCACTACACTCAGTTTCTGCCGGACATAAACACATATTTTGTTTGCTAGTTTTATATTATAATTAAGTTGTTAAATATACGTGGTTTTGTACTGTTAATGTGATTTTGACCGACTCGTATGAACCATGCAGCGATACACGGTTAATTTAAGTGATTTATTCTCTGATCACCGGCAGAAAGTGTTTTTGGGCAGACGCCAGCAGTGGAAGCATATTGCCTGCTTGTTAGAACATATACGCAGTGTTTTTAACCTCAACAGCCATATCTACCTTACAAACGGCGAGAATGTCCTCTTTCCAGAGAGAGAAGATTTAGATGTGATCTGTGAAAGTGACCAACTGAAGTAAGCAAATAAACATATTTCGTATATTGATTGACTTGTCTCTCAGCAAAAGAAAAGTCGAATAAAATTTCGATTCTTTTAGCGAGTCTACGCTTCTCAAAGCCGAACTTGTACCTCATTGAGTGACTACCACAAAATGTCAACACGTCTCTCATTTTCGAATCTGTTCTATTACTTTTCAGTGTACACCTTTGGAACAGTTCGAATGGCACTCAGCAAATAAGCGCAACGAACGGAATACCAACACGTGACTCAGTTGAAAATCAAAACGGTAAACGGAAGCGCGATCCCCAATATAAATTGAAACCAGAGCAACCCTCTCGGAAAGTCGACGTGTCGTGCTCTGAATCCAATAGTGATGATGATGATGACGAATACGATGTTTTGCCAAAAATCTTCGCGGAATCGGAAACTATATCACGACAAGATGAGTCAATCCAAGAAATTCCAAAACCAAAAAGAAAGCGAATCCGGAAGCGGAAATCTAAAAAGGTAGAAGTAAACCCTTCTCCTAAGGTTGTAGTGAAAACCTATGGCAAAGGTAGAATTCCACCAATTATTGCCGAAAACGGGGATCACACGAGTCATATTCGATTCGACAATGACAATAGCACGATAGACAATGAGGAAATATCCGTAGCCAACCAAAAAGAATCGTATCGAAATCTCAATAAAATCACTGTCCCCGAGTAATAAAAGCTGTTATACAGCCTTCTGTTCCCATTATCTTGAACGATGAAACTCCATCCGTCCCAGATTACGAAGAGGTTTCTGAACTCAAGATTTCTGATGTTTTAAACAACACTAAAAAGAAGCGACAGTCCCGAAGTCGAAAGAAATCAGTGGAAGTTAAACAGGAGCTTATAGAAGCGAACACCGATCGTGCAGTCTCGCCCACATGGGATACAGAACTGAACCAAGCGAAAGAAGCATTTTTATCCACCTATAGTGGCGAAGAATTTTGGGTTAACCTGCAAGAAGCATTGGAAAACTTCCCCAACATAGCGATCCCTAGCGTAAATGATATTATAGCTTATCAAATCGAAGGACAGTCTTATCTAGCACTGGTGGAACGTGCCGACGATGGCGAAAGTGATGACAAGCCCGCGCTAAAGCTAACTATGCGTACACTCAATGGGGTACCGACAGCGCAGCCGGTGATGGTGTCAGCCACGTTGGATCAGCTGACGGGAATCAGACTTGTCGCTACGTATCAACCGTAATCATGGTATCTGCAAGTGCAATGATTGTAAAATTTATCAATAAACGTTGGTGACATACTAGGAGCGGTAATGGCAAAATGTGATTTGGAAAGATACCCATTTTTTATTTCCGATTGTATTACGCTTGCACACATTAATACGGGTCTGAGTCATTTGACATAAGTTTGAGCTGTGCAAAAAAGGGATATTTGGCATAACTATTTTTATCTCCAGAAAAAGGTCATTGGATACTGGGGCCGCTACATAAGATTTGTAAATAATTGATTAAATGGACACTTGGCATCGAAGCTGGTAACGTTAGTCATACGGCAATAAGTAAAGAAAAGATCATCTCAATAACTCCAGAAAAAATAAGTATTCTGAGCTCTTGTCATTCTCGAACTATCATGCTATGATGAACTCAATTATCGGATTATTTTTACCTTAATTAAATTTGTAATTGATTAAATTTGGAATATAACAAATTTGCTCTTAGTTCAGTCCAAGGTGCATTTTTTATTCATTTAATTGTGCATTATTAGTCATCTTAAGACTAATAACAATTACTTAATTAGGCTGCATGACGAAACTTTGAACTTTTGAGATTACTCCAACCATTATGGCCTATGCAGACTTCTCTGAAACCGATTTAGCTGCTTTTGTTCAAGATTTTCGAAATTTTTCTATAGTTGTAGCTTGTTGTTTATATTGAGTGAAATCATAAAATCTCCACGCCATTCCTTGTCGAACGTTCGAGTGTGATAGTTCTGAGTATAGTTAGCGCCGCAATCGAGTACGTTCTGGTTTTTTTTCCCCACGACCGTGGTTTATTTTTCTGCCCTAAAGCTGGTGCCACAGTGCGACGTTCGGACGAAGGAAGTGGCCTTTACAGGCGAGCCTTGTGAAGGACCATTCAACGACCCGTCATCGACACCGAAAGTCAGAAAAATATTGTTCTCCCCCACGACGGCAATCATCATCATCATCAACGGTACCATCACCGCATCATCACCGCACCATTTCATCGCGTCGGTCGAGACTTTGTTCCCCACGCAGGCTTTTCAATAGCCTGTGTACAGACCGGCAAGTAGCAGCCGCACCATACCAAATTGCCAAACAATAGGTAAACATTTCGTTTTATTTGAAATTTTTCTGGCTGATTAATCCTCCCGGATAACAGGAAACCCTCGCATTATATATTAGTATTGCATATATAGGTATATATATATATATATATATATATATATATATATATATATATATATATATATATATATATATATATATATATATATATATATATATATATATATATATATATATATATATATATATATATATATATATATATATATATATATATATATATCCCTGGGCATTGGAAAAACCTTGTGGTAGATTGAAAACTACCAGGTCCCAGGACTTGACTGGATCTTTACCCAAACGGGAAAGATGCAAACCAGTGTTTTCAGGGGTGATGTGGACCAGAAGTGCATTTGAACCCACTAGTAGTAGCATTTTCACTTTTAATTTGACAACATTCCTTATTTTCATACAATATAGAATTTGTATAATTTCAATAATATTTTACCACTCGAAGAATCGGCTACTTTTATTATAACTGAGTTTTAATATGGGTCTGCAATTTTCTGGAAAGCATCACCACACAGATTCTACATTTGGTCTGGCTGTTGTTGGCAGAGGAGCGAATATTTTTGTATACTTCTAGAACGAAAAAAGAAATTATGCAAGAAGGATCAGCATGCCGAGGCTTGGAGCCTGATGCAAATCCGAGTCTCATGGCGACGCAAAATGGACAGGCAGGCATCTTGGCCTATGGTTGGAACAAGACCAAGTAGCCGACTAAGAAAGACCTACGTGGACGAAGCACATGCATGCGAGTATCATCTAAGGCGGTATGTTCCCAACAAATCAAAAGTAATAACAACAGTGTGGGTAAGTAAATCAGTTAATATTTCCAAAACTACATACACATCATACATACAAACATAACTATATATTAAAAGACCGCCCACAAATACCCATGTCCAACAGAGCAGCTTATTTTCCCGATGAGTGTAACGTCAAATACTTTGTTCCATTTATATAATTTTTTTATATATATTTTTAATATGGGAGATAGCTATTACATTATCACACCTGTACTATATGAAATTGCGCAGCATGCTTGGCATCGCGCACACAGTTTTCATTTCTGTGTCACATCTCGAGCAGAAAATGAGCATAAACGCAGACACCAATACCTTCCTAAAATTATACCCGTGCAGTCTTTCTCGCTCAGAACCTGCCAAAGGGTAAGAGTGTGAGAGTGTTTCTAGATCGAGTGAGTAGTTTAAATGTGAAGAGAAATCGAACATCCACACCCGTGCGAGCGAGAGAAAAGTGAATGCTTATTTACTCAGTTCAGAGATGATAGTCTGCGCCCATATTTCTGCGCGCAGCTTCTGCGCGCAGTTTCTGTACTCTGGCCAGTACTCAGTTGAGCGTAGCTTTTGTAAGGTTGAGTTAGTTGTGTTTTTCGTTTGCGTAGCCATGGCGGAGAAAAGAAATCGAAGTGCTGTTCTGGAAAAATTGTTTTCCAAGAAAAAGTAAAGACAATTTCGGAAACGAATCTATAGTTTCCATATGTACTCTTTGTGGCCCTTCTGGCAAACCTTTAACGTGTACTACACCATACAATTTGTCCAGACACCTTATTCTGAGACACAAACAGCAAGCGAATGAACACGGTCTTTTGGCAAACGATTTGGAAACTGTGGTCGCGAATGGACCGAAAAAACTAGTAAAGTGTGGGTCGAGTTAGACCGAAATGTTTTTGTCACGTCGATGGTGCAGTGGATAACGGAAGGCAATATATCATTAAACTTTTTTCAAAGAAGTGTGTTAATCGTATTTTACATCCGATCGAGGATGCATTAAAGCTTCCTCATATAAACCGGCGGAACGTTGTGGCTCGTTTGGGCGAAGTTGTACTTAAAATTGAAAATCAAATCATGCATAAAATTCGCGGAAAAATGCTTTGCGTGAAAGCCGACTCTGCATCGCGTAAAGGACGATGCGTTTTAGGAATAAATGTGCAGTTCATTGAAAACGGGAAAATCGTGGTGGTAACCCTTGCAATGGTTGAAAGAGTTGGAAGAAACACCGCGGAAAATTTATTGGTGGAAATTTTGAAAGTGTTGGACCATTTTAAAATTAAAATTGAGCAAGTTTACTCTATCACGACCGACAATGGCACTAATTTTCTCAAACCGCTCGGTTAATGAGAGAAAAACAGCAATTAGAATTTTCGTCAGGAGAAGCGAGCAGCGAAAATAAATCCGAAAGTGAATCGGAAATCGAAACCGATGTCGATGATGAAGTAACGGTATCGAATATTTCAATGTAAGTGTCACATCTCTAGAGTAATATTTAAAAAGTTTTTATAAATTTACTGATCTCTTTCTCCTTTCTCATAAATTTATTCCATACCAATTTCATACACTTTTGAACAAGCTTCTTGTCTCCTATCGCACTGACATATCATATGTAGGTCACCTGTAGGTTTTCCTTGTATGTAGGGTTTCCTTGAAAAACATTTAAAGACCAACCATTTTTTCTTAGATTAATCAGTCACATCTCTAACAAGTTTTTTTTGAAAAAGTTTCAACACGGGCGCGTGTGTGTGTGTGTGTGTGTGTGTTTGTGTGCGTGTGTGTGTTGATGCTTTAAAGTAATGTGTTTTTTAGTTACTACTCTACCAACTTATATGTAACAGACTTCAAATGAACGATATTGAAGTGTAACCGTTGAACGCTATTGAATGTTTTTGGAATTAATCAATCGGCTCCAGAGATAGAAACACGTTCCGGTAAATTTGTGTTGGCGTCTAGCACGTTGAACTCTTCATGTGACACCTCAAATCACTTTCTTCTATGGTCCGGGTACCTTAATAAATTGACAACAAGGTCAGACCAAACTATAAGAGATTAATCCTCTTATAGTTTGGTCTGACCCTTGTCAAGTTTTTTTTAATGCTTCTATGATATAATTTTTTTTCTCAAAAATCTTCTAATGCATTATTATTTTGAAAAACTGTCAATATATCAGCTATGGCCAAATCATATTCTTTCAACCTATAATACTGGTTTGGTTGATATGATAGTAAAGAGTCATTTTTATTACCAATTATTCTCCGATCCAGCTCCGCATTAATATTGTTACTAAAGACAGTTTTGAAATTATTTATCGATTATATTAAGAAATTATTGAGAAAAAGATAGACCTATATGATTTACAGCCATGGATATTTTTTTGGAAATGTTTTACTGGGCCTATGATAATCCAAACGACGACAACAACAACACCAACAACGAAGCAGAGCTTATCGACTTTTCCGAAGATCAACCAGAATTTAACATCGACGATGATCTCCCGGTTGTAAGGGAGGCTCATCTTGTTGGTGTCAAATGCGCTGCTCATGATATTCAACTATCCGTTTATGATGTTTTGAAGAAGAAGTCAGTTGCAAGTTTCTTGACAAAAGTACGGAAATTAGTTAAAGTTCTTAGAACGCAACCATATATTAACTCCTTCAAGGTTGATAAGACAAAAATCTTCCAATACTTGACGGAGAGACAAGGTGGAATTCAGCTCACGTTATGGTGCAGCGCATAGCCGAAGAAAAGACATTCATCCTATCGCTGCTATCAGAGGACCTCCAAAAAGAATACCACGAGAAGTTTTGGCATATGGTCGAGCGATTTGTTACAGTAACAAAGCCTCTGTATTTTCTTACAAAAAGGATCCAGAAAGAAGACTTGATCTGTGGTTCTATGTTCCTTTACTGGAAAGAATGCTGCTTGGAGTTAGAAGAGCTAAACGATTCATTAGCAAATCAGCTTCTCAGCGCGTTGAAGAATAGACAAAACTTATGGTTCGATAACGCAGCATTTCTGGCAGCGCTATTTTGTAGACCCACGCCTGCATGACTTTGATCCACCTCTTCTATCGGCAGACAACAAGGAAGTTGCTATTGTAAGTTTTTCATTTTCCAAAAATAAGCTTTAAACCAAAATTAGCTGATATTATAAGTAATATAGCTTGGTAAATAGCATGATCCACATGTTCTGAGACGAAAAATCTCTGATCACGTCTTCCTTCGGAAGGGAAGTAAAGCCGTTGGTCCCGGCCCATGTGTTGATGGGTTCGATATGTAGGGTCCAGGTGGTGGAGTCGTCTTCCTGGCGTCGGTGATTGTCACAACGTGAGGAAATAGGCCGACGGAAAATAAACGAATATAAAAAAATATAAAAAAAGCATGATCCACTTCGCGTTTGGCCACGCAAAATGAGACATTTCATCAAAACAGTACATAAAATAGCGGTTAAGATTTTATTCTGCAGGAAATTTATTGAACTTCAAGGAAACAGCATAAACATTTCGGATGAATTCAGATACGACTTCTTCAGTCAACTTTTAATAATTGACCAATAATTTTTGAAATGATAGAAATGTGGACAAGGTTTGAGAGTATTTTTTCAAAAACGTTAATATAATTCTGAAAGTATAATTCCATGACATCCCGGCTTTACTGGACGGAGGCTTGGTCAGGCTAGAACTTCACCGGATCGTGGTGCGGGGCATGAATAGCAACTTTCCTTCTAAAGACATTCCCATTCATAGTGGATCCAGTGATGAAAACCATATATTTTATCCATAACTTTCGATGCCTTGCCATATCATTAATTTGCGAGCAAACGGGTCTGCCTGGTGAAGATAAAGGAAAGATTAGTAAATTCCGTCTAGTTCCGCTACAGTTTGCTTATCTCTGACAGATACGCGTATTTCGTCTTTTATCAGCAGGCTTCTAGTATCTTTTACTAATGCTCTACAATTGAGTATTAGTACAATACACTGAAGAATCTAATTTTAGACAAAATAGGCATATCTGTTAAACATAAGCTAACGGTACTGCAATGAAATAGAATTCACTAATCCCTCTTTTTATTTTTATAACGGTATACTGCTATAGACGCTTATATTGATCAGGATTTGCCTGCATGAACAAATTTTAATCTACCTGAAGCATCAGACTTGGCAAGGTAAAACTTTTGCTCGGGAACTATTCAAAGTCATCAACATACTTCATCTTTCTTCAAAACGCATCCGCTGTTTTTTGTCAGATATTGCTCCCAGGTGTTCCAATCCCTTGCGTTTCATCTCTGATAACTTTGAAAGTGAGTATAGTGATGAAACCGCAAGTCTTCCGGATCACTGCGCTGTCATTGGCTTCTAAAAGCATCGCAGTAATTAAAAGAAGGCAGCCAAATACTAAGTGGATCAAGCATTAAATTACCTAGACGATGCTCAATTTTAAATTTCAAATGTTTTTTGTGTGATAAAAACAAAAGACTTTTTCGAGAAACTTTTATTTAACCAACTGAGTTTTAATTTATTTTTTGCTAGAAACATCTCTTAACAACATGGATATATTTCCGTAAAGTACAGGGTGTTTCTGATACCACTGAGGATGCAACACCATCAACATCTAAGGGTGCTACAAACTTGAGTCGAGTGGAGAGACTTTTGACAGCGAGCCGTCATTCCAAACCAACAGATTCAAATGACATGGAAAAACGTATTAGGAGAGTTCCTTTGGAAACATATCTACCACTAAGCGCTGACGTGATTGATTTTGGGAAAAGAAAAAGCGAGAAGATAACGAGTTGTCAGGATTGGCTTTAACTGCTCTGCAATTGCCGTGCACTCAAGTTTCCGTTGAGCGTTGTTTTAACGGATTGGGACAAATACTCACAAAACCTAGAATGAGGCTTGGTGCACTACCATTGGAGCAAATACTTTTTGTGAAAGCGAATAATGATATTTTGGAAACTGTATACTTTCAGTACGATTTAAAATGCGATACTCAAGTTGTTAATAACTAACTTTGTATAATTTAATTTTTTTCTCTTGCAAACATAGCTTCCAGCCATAATTTTCTTTCCAACCACCATTTTCTTATATTTTTGCTGATATTTCTCTTGTTTTTTTTATATTGTAAGAAGTAAACGATGCGTGATCAAATATCAAACTTATACCCCTTTAATCATTTTTTAAACCTTGCATAATATCACAAGCAAATTCACAGAGGCATTGTTGTATAATATGGGTAGCTATTAGTTGTAATTCGTTAGATTGATATCCTCAAAAAAAATGATCAATGTAAATAAGCTTACCTTAGCATACTCACCGAGTAAATGGATTGTCTCGTTGATTTGAACAGCTTAAGCCCTAATTAATTGATTCTTGATCAGTATTTATTCAGCTGATTCTCCAACAGACGTGCTGCCTTGTATTACGTTGTATACCATTATTAGGGTATAAGTCAACAACTTGGCGAAAGCTGATTAATTGTGAGGCTATAAAATCTTCTTATATTTTACGGCATTTTCCAGACACACAGATAGTCTTTCTCATTACCTTATATTCATGAGGCAATAGCTTATTCCAGAATTGAAATCAATACACTGGCTACGATACACAAAACCCTTTTTTTAAATTAGAAAAAAAAAAATTTTAATATATTGTTTACGGCATGAGAATTTATTATGAATGTAATTTGCGATGAGTACTTGTGGATATAATGGCATATATACACTCTCAGACACCGTACAAATTAAAGTAACAGCAATATTCTATGAAACAAAGTCAAGAGATTAAACAAGCATCACAAATTCATCATACACCTATAATCTTTATAAATTCAAGTGTTAAATGTTAGAAATTTGCGATTGTGTCTATTAGTAAATGCAAGCAAACATTAATACTAAAAGAAATCACATTACCGCCAAACGCTTGATTTAGCGTAGAACGATTATAGTAACAATAAGATTATTATGGGAGCGTTTACCCATAAGTCAATCGAAATGTGTGGTCACAATTTTGATAATAAAGCAGCCAAAAATGTTCAAAAGACATAATCCGATGCACTAAAAATAAGTTACCAACCGTATCAAAGCAGAGCAGTCAACATAACGGCAAAATATTGTCACCGGTTCAATGGCATAAACAGTTAATTTTCATACCTTACATAAACTCATAAGTAGTGCGTTTTTCAGCGCACTGCTGTGGGATTTCAATGTACTACCCTCCACGCTTGCTTTATCGCTTTATCGTAATACATATAAAATAAAAGAAAAATCTTTTTATGGTTTTCACATACTTTAGATTTAATATGCTACGAGAATGATTTCTGGTCGAAAATTTCAAGGTAAGTATGAATTGCTTGATGATCAATCATTAAATTGGTTGAATGAATTAGTATCCAGGCAATTTCCTTTAATCCACGTCATCCTTATGCTACCATATGGTCGTGTCTTATACACAACGCCACTGCCTACTACACAAAATATTCAACACAACAATGTTTCTCACAACAAAAACAAATAATACAACAAAACAAATAATATGCCACCATACACATTTGAGTAACATTAATTCCTCGTTGGAATAAAGCTGCCTATTTCAGTCTCCGGTGTGGTTACCATGTGAGAGATTGATTCATTTTACTCTGAATCTTCAATCGGGAGCTTGCATTTCCAAGTGTAGGTACATCGTATCAGTACTGCCGTAAGGTACTGGTGACTTGCTTCTTTACTGGCTGTGCAAATATACTTAACGCACTTCACTGAGTACACAGTCCTGCGTTCACAGTCCTGTGCATACATTAATGTGCGCTCAGTTCTGCGCGCAGGGCATCGAAGGGTGAGTGTCAATTCTCTCTTCTCTTTTACTATATGTGCTTGGGCGTCTGTGTGTGATCACTCCATAAAACAAGAAATGCACAGAGTGAGAGTGTAGAAAAATACGCATTGCGAGCACAGCTCTCTCCATGAAAATCTGAGAGCATGTGTCAGAAACTGTGTCTCCCATTTCACACTGAGGAGC
>JASCZW010014976.1:0-21588 GCA_034211315.2 Aedes japonicus
CCATTTGATTTACCCAGAAGAGTCACGTCACTGCAAGTGACTTTTCTCACTTCACCAAGTGACAAACGTCACTTCGACTTTCGGAATAACCCTCAATACCAATCAGCTTCCGGAATTCTTCATGCTTTAACTTCGACAAAGCCTTTGTAAACCCATCTGCCGCTTGTTTCTTCGTGGAGATGTAGTATATTTGAATATCACCATTTTCGATTACATACTTCAAAAATGATCCCGGATGGATATATGTTTGGTCCGAGAGTTGAATCCATTGTTTCAGGTGACACAAATTGCGGATTGGTTGTCACCCAAAACTGGTACCGCCGTCTTCTCATCAAATTGCTGACACCAGAGCGCTCCTTGAACTGTCGCCAAGAGAGCCATAAATGCTGCCACGCAAGACGATAAGGCTACAGATGACTGCTACTTCTCGCTCCACGAGACTACACTGGTCGATTTCCAGGTATCTACGTGTCCTCCCCAATCCGTACCTATATAGTCTGTTAGCTGGGGGTTTCCGTCCGTAGAATATTCCAGTGTAGTGCCAGCGGTTCCACGAAGATAACGTAAAATTTTCTTCACAGCTTCCCAGTCACGCTGCCCCGGATTGTTACAGAATTGACACACTACGTAAACCGAATATGCAATATCCGATCTCGTTGCCTGTGCCGCATACAGAAGGGAACGCTTCGCATTGATTCTATTTCTTCCGGAGTGGCCGGGCTCATAGTCTTGTCCAGCTTCAAACTTGGATCCGCAGGAGTAGTCACGGGGTTGGAGTTCGCCATATTGTATCTCTTCAGGACATCTTCAATGTAGGCTTGTTGATCAATGTGAAGCTTGCCGTTCTGATGATCTCTGGTGATCCTTATGCCCAAACAAAACTTTGCTTCGGCGAGATCCGTCATCTTGAATCGGCTATGAAGGAACGATGTCAAGTGCTTCTTCAACACCAGAAAATCATCAACATACACGGTTACGAATGTCATTCTCTTTCCTTCGATGATGAACTACAGACAAGGGTCCTCCGTCAAACTGGTCGTTCCAAACCCTACTTGATTGCTTCAGTCCGTATAACGCCCGCTTCAGCTCGCACACCTTCGTTGGATCACTAATGAATCCTTCAGGTTGCTTCATACAGATGTCTGCATGCTTGAGCTTTCCTTGCAAGAATGCTGTTACTGCGTACATTTGCTCAATGCCCAGATTGTCAGGTAGCGCATCGTAGAATACCGCATAACCGTAGAATAGATTTCGGTGTAATGGGCCGATGCCGGGCCGCTGCAAACATCCCTTCACCACAGCCAAACTTTATAACTCTTGATCTAGCCATCAGCATCACGCTTGGATTTGAAAATCCACTTCGTTCGAATCGTCTTCCTTCCTGGTGGTAATTCGGTTAGTTCCCAGGTTTCATCTTCCTTCATGCGGTCATTTCGCTCTAAGGCCTCAGTAACGATTGTCGGATCATCAGAATTGGTCAATGTCGTCATGATTGATGGGTCATCGAGATCAACGGCCGTTGACACATTGGACTGCGAAGAAACATCTGAACCACTAACTGTGCTAAAACATATATAGGATACGGAACGGCTTAAGCACCCCGAGACCTTATTCCAAGCACGGGGTAAACGTTAATCTACAATGCTCATTTTTTTGCAGTATGGTGCTTCACTAGATGGAGCACCTTACTGCAAAAAATGAGCGTTGTAGGTCAACGTTTACCCCGTGCTTGGAATAGGGTCTCAGGGTGCTTAAGCCATTCCCTACCCTACTCCGAATACTTGCCTGGAACTTCGCGCTCCCGACTGCTGCGCCTCAATCCTTGCTGCTGATCAGCTGGTCTTATTTGTTGCAGAGGGAGCGCAGGATCAGGCTTCGTGTCGTGAAGACCAACGGCATCGACATGGATTGTCTGATCTATGAGCTGATCATCAAGAACAGTCGGATCGGTCAGTTTAGCACCAATCTGCTCTTCAAGTTCGATCCAATTGTACAGTTCCATAAATTCAACAGGTCGCTGCTCATGCTCCATCAGGGAAATTGACGCAACTTGTCCTTCATTCACCATGGTTACATCTCGACTAATAACTACTTTTTTCAGCTCTGGATTGTAGATTCTGTATCCTTTTGAATTTTCGGCGTATTCTATGAAAATACCTTCTTTGGCCTTCGGGTCGAACTTCTTTCGCTTCTGTTTCGAGATATGATACATCGCCTTTGATCCAAACACATTGAGAAGAGTAGGCTTCCGTTTCGACCACGCCTTTTCTGGCGTAATTAACTCCAGAGACCTGGTCGGACAGCGGTTGAGCACAGCTTCTGCTCAAAACTTCTTTGGTAAACGAGCCTCGTTCAACATGGATCTTGCTTTCTTCACGAGAGTGTGATTCACCCGTTCTGCTGTTCCATTTTTTTCAGGCGTATACGAACAGGATGTTTGATGAACGCTTCATTATTCTTTTCATGGCTGCATTTACAAATTCTGTTCCGTTGTCGGTCCTTAGCACTTTCAGCTTCCGTCCAGATTTACGTTTAGCCATCGCCTTAAATTTTTCGTATGTCTCGAAAACTTGGCCCTTTGCTTCGTGAAAATACACGAACACTTTCCGGCTAGCTCCCTCCAATCGACGATATCTCAACGGGGCCACATACGTCCGAGTGCACCAGATCAAGCAGACCTTCTGCTCTTAAGGAACTTGAACCGAATGAATCTCTTACTTGCTTTCCTTTGATGCTCGCTACACAGTCCAGTATAGCTTCCTTCTTGATGTCTGTTCCGTCGACCATAGGTATTAGTTTCTGTTCATTCAAATGTCCGAGTCGCTTGTGCCGGTTCCAGGTTCCGGTCCTTCCACCGTCACGAACGATTTATGGGACGCCTTCTGATACAGTCGGAATAGGCCATCTACTTCGGTTCCAGATGCAATCACGTTCCCTTCATCGTCCAGGACCTCGCCCTTCTCCGCGTTGAACACCATAGTAAACCCTTTCCTGCAAATCTTACTCATCGATATCAAATTGGTAGCCAGGTCAGCAACTTGTACTAACATCATGAGCATCAATCGGCCCTTCCTCCAGGTCAAGTGTCACCAAACCTATGGCAACGGATTTTATCGACTGCTTTTTAGCTGAATCGATCGACAGTAGATGGTCTTGCCGCAGAATCGAAATACCATGCTTCCACCTTTTCGCCTCACGCAAAAAACATAGCCAACAGAGCCTTTTGGCTTGGAAGTGGCCTGTTTCTGCGGACAGTTTGCTGCAAAATGTCCGAGTTTCTTACACCTGAAGCAAGCTCCATTCTTCTTCTCTCCTCTCGGCTGTCGTAGTTTCTGCTTGGTATACAAAGCTCTGTCCCCACCAGAAGTCTACAATGGCCACTTCACATCCTGTAGGATTTTAGCCTTCACAACGTCCGCTGTCAGATCCATTCCGGAGGCTTGAAGTCCCATTATCATGAGGTTATAATATTCTGGGAGTCCTTTCATCAGTAACGAAGCCAATCATTAGTCATTGATCTCGAAACCGATTTTGCCTAAGCTGTTCGTTATCAACTCGTCGACGTAGTCCTCTACGGAACCGCAATCTTCAAGCTTCACCGAGGTCAATCGGTCCAGTAGGCCAAACCTTCGCAACAAACCATCATCCTGGAACTTCTTCTGCAAGCATTCCCATGCTTCTTTTGCCGTATTCGCTCGCTGATCTAGGCTGTAGTTGTTTTTCTCCATGCTCTAGCAACGCCAACGCCCTCTCGTCCAAATCTGGATCGATGACTTGATTTTCAGTTGCTTTTACTGCTCGCCAGGAATCTTCTCGAATCAGCGTCATTTTCATCGCAAATGCCCACGATCCGTAGTTTTGCCGTCCTCGTAATCTCTCGATGGCAGGTTAGCTCACTGAGTTTCCAACAGCACGCACACTTCCTTCGACCCGTCCGTTGACCTCTGCAACAGCACCAGCATCCTCGGATGTCGTTCTCGTACTTCCGCTCGCTTCACCTCCACCAGGATTTCGTTCCGCACGTTCCTCGTCTCTTGTGATGACAATTTTTCCGAATTTGA
Source organism: Aedes japonicus (assembly GCA_034211315.2). Classification (NCBI taxonomy): domain Eukaryota; kingdom Metazoa; phylum Arthropoda; class Insecta; order Diptera; family Culicidae; genus Aedes; species Aedes japonicus. Next base: position 4,062 of record JASCZW010014976.1, read on the forward strand.
GTCGTCTATTTCCTCAGAAATTCATACTTCGAATTAATCTTCGATTTCTTCAGATTTTTAGACTATGGACACTCTGGGCCCATAACCACACACGACGGGGAATTTATTCTAGTTTCAGCAAGTTTAATCAAAATTTGATTTGACTTCCGGGCACCGGAGATAGCACGGATACTTTGAGGTTATGTCAAATGTGCTAATTTTCTGCAGCTCGCTATTTTTTATGTTACTTGAAAATCGGAAATATTATATTTTTTTCAGAAACTAGAATTCATAAAAAGTCTGTCAGTGGTTAAAAATCGTGAATCGGCCCATAAAAAACCGAGATATGGCCATTTCCGTAAAATGTAGTTTTTTACCCTATTGCCTGACACTTCTTATGCTGAAAAACTCCTTTTTAATTTATCTGTAACTCTGCGTACCCTTAACCAAATTAGATGCAACTTTTTCCATACGATTGAAATTTATCCTAGTTTTTGGAAGAGTAGCGGACATTTCGTTATTTTCCGTAGTTCCGGATTCATTATCGGGAATCGTGAAGGAAGTACCCTACCAGTGTAATAGCCAGAGTTAGAACTGTATCAAACCTGGCTTGCGACATGTACCATGTACCGACAAACTTCATGATTTTACAAAACAATACCGCTGGTGGTCAACCTGAGAGTATTCGGTCACATTGGCCACACCTGGTGACGTTGCGGATTCCGGGTTCCCCCGGGGAATTGGCGAGATATAGAACGATTCCAAACTATGGATTGCGACACATCAAACTTCATGATATTACAATACAATACCTAAACTAAAAATAACGCCAGGGATGCCATATTCACAGACATGTCTGTAAATTTGCAGACTTTTCATTTTTATTGCAGACTTTTTTAAAGATGCAGACATTTAGCAGACATTTTATTTATGTTGCAGACTTTTACAGACATTTGAAATATTTTTTAAATTTCAAATAAAGGTATTCTATGAAGTTTGGATTTTAAACGTATGCAGTACGCAGTATAGTATTTAAACGCAGTATAGTAGATAGTAGATTTTAAAATATCGTAGGTATCATTTAAAGTAGAAATCCTTGAAGAAACGAAACCGGTGGGCCTCTTGGGCCACAATGGGCCCAGAGATAAATATTGAATACACCCTTTCTGAGGGTAACATCAAGTCCCTACTTATGTTAGTGTCCAATCCCACGCGTGTTCAAACCCATGCGAAAAATTACTGTCAAAGCGTTGGTAATATTGGTCCTTTGCTATTAAGTCACAACGAAAATCAAGGTTCACAACAATATAAATCATATTTGAGAAACTTAGAGACTACCTCGAAATAAAAATTTCGCCTTTGGTCAGGTAGAAACTTCTCAGAAGTATTTGGAGCTAGCAGATCACAAGACAGAACTTCCCCAAGAATCAGGAGTGGCCTTATCAGAGCTTCAGGAAGATGTGGAAGGGAGAGGACTTCTCTGAAGTTTGGAATTTTTCAGAGGTTTTGGAGTTCTTCCCAGAAATTCAGGATTGACCTTCCCAGAAGTTCAGATAAAAAATTCCTTAAATTTCAGACGGGAGCTAACCAAGAAGGGCACTACATATAATTTCTCAAGTTCAGGTTATATAATTTCTCAAGTTCAAGTTACTTCCTTCTAATTTGAACACGAATTTCCCAATAGTTCCGGATCAAACTTCATCAAAGTTCTGGAGAAAACTTCCCAAAATTTCAGAAGAGGACTTCTCAGAAGTCCAGGAAGAAACTTCAAGAATAAATTTAAGGGAATTTTCCTAAACATTTTGGAATAAATTTTTTCTTGCAGTGCCGGATGGGGCCAATCAGAAGTTTGGAAAGAATAAGCTCAGGAAAAAACTTCCCCGAATTTCAGAAAGAAACCTACCAGAGAGGCCCTTTTTTTCAAAAAAAAAAATCAGTAAAGAACTCCTCAGAAGTTCACAAGAGGACTTCTCAGAAGTTGCGAAGAGACCAAAAGTTCAGTTGGAACTACCCAGGAGTGCCAGAGAGCTTCCCTAAAGTTCCGAATCAAACATTCCAGCATTTCAGAATGGGAACTGCGCAAAGTTCACAAAATCTCAGAAGTTATGGTAGATTCTTTTGATAACATCAGGAAGAAACTTTCCAGAAGTATAGATGGATCTTTCTATTAGTTCAAGCAGGAATTTCTCAGAAATTCAGGAACAAACTTCCCCGAAGTTCAGTACAATACTCTCTGAAGTTCAGAAGAGATTATTTCGGCAGTTCAGAAAAGAACTTCTAAGAACTTCAGGAAGAAACTTCTAGCAACTTAAGAAGATTTTCCAAGAAATTCTGAAGAGTACTTTCTCAAAGTTTTGCAGAAACTTTCCTCGTAGTTCAGGATGGGACTTATCAGAAGTTTAAAAAGCAACTATGTTCAGGAAAAAAATTACCAAATGTTTCTGGAAGGTAAGGTTGGGTTCTTAAATGTGAATTTCGAAGAAAATAAGTAGTGACTGCCTAGAATTTCATGAGAAATTTTGCCTGAAGTTCAGAGGGAAACTTCCTAGAATAAAGCAAAGAGCCTTGCAGAAGATCAGGAGAGAGTTTCCCTGAAATTTAAGAGATAATCACTGACTAAACGAAGAAGCAGTCTATACAAAAATCATTCATATGCCCATAATTATATTGATGATCATGAGAGATGAAGACACCATATTAAAACATGGTACAAACCAGCAATGGTTATTGTTGAATAAAAAAAAGTCTGTTGAATTTATCAAATGAAAACTAAATTTTGATTTTAAAATACAAAACTGGAAAGAGCGTTCCGGGGTGTGGGGGGGTGGTGGGGGGTTAACTATGGAAAATTGTGTCATCTATGCAAATGCTTCAAGCTTCAGTGTGACTTTAAAAACATGAAACAATAGTGTAAGCTTGCATACAATCCAAGAAATAGATGCAGACATGTTTACATAATCACACAAAATAATGACATAACTCGCTCTCTTATTACGTCTTTTCGTTAAAAGAAGTCTAATTTTATAAAAAAAAATTACAGACTTTTATAGACATTTCAAATTTTTATCACAGACATTTGAAAAAAATTTTCTGACATCCCTGCTTCAGTGAAATCCAAGCGTTTGCAAATTATTGTTGATTCAGTACTTGGTAGCTCCTCCTTTGTAATTGATAACTTCAAAGATTCTCTTGGGCATCGAACAAACCAGCTTCTTGATAGTTTCTTGGTCGATTTGTTCCAAGCACTTCTTGATGCATGCCTTCCACTCATTCACGGTGTTGAATTGGCGTCCATTTGCGTAAACCTTCGATGCCAGTATGCCCCAAAGGTTCTCAATAGGGTTGCAATCTGGAGTACATGCTGGTCATTCAAGAACGGTGATTGCCTTGGTCTGTCGCGACACACGGATTGAAGCATTATCAAGCTGAAAAATAACCTCTTCGTCCAAATGAGCTGTAAGAAGTCGAGTTCATTTTTTTGGAGATCCAGCAGATGGGTAATTTGGAATCATAGGAAAATCCACCCCATACCATTACAGTTTCTCCTGCAAAATTTCTCTTGGATCTTATAATCCCTCAAATCGTGCCAATAATGACTGTAGCAGTCTGGGCCGTCGAGGTTAGACTTTTTCTCATCAGAAAATATGACCTGGCGCCATTGGTCAGTCCAGGACATATGATTCTGTGCGAATTGTAGTCGGTTTGCTTTGTGCTTTGGCGTAAGTCTGGGTTGTTAGGATTTAGTTTTGTCCATTTGATGTTCGAACACACATTCAGAACGCGGCTAACGGTACTTTTGTGCATTGGAAGATCGAGTTTGGCAATAATCTGACGACAATTCAAGTGGTGTTTGGTATCTTCCGCTCGGATTTGTCCTTTTTGCCGAGCTGTTAGTTTCGAATTCCCTTTTGTTTGTTTCTTAATCCCATACTTCTGCGGATTTTTTCGATACTTCCGAACAACCTTTTCGGATCTATTGATTTTCCGGGCAATCTCACGATTACACTGAGACCAGTATCCGCCAGAATTAGGATTTGGCCTTTCTGCACCTCGTTCAAGCGTTTTGCCTTTCCCATACGTAGACAAATTAACTTTATTGAGAAATACTGCACAGTACACATCGAAAAAAACTTACTGAGGTGCAGGAACAGCATAAACTATTGAGCAAACTTAAGAGCTTTCAAAGAAAATCGCGATAAAGATGACTGTGTCCAAACGTTTGCAACGCAACGGAAGCAGGAAATATGGCGATAAGTCTTCTATGACAAGTAAACAACGCTAGAAAGCTGTTAATAGCAGGGATGCCATATTCACATACATGTCTGTAAATTTGCAGACTTCTCATTTTTGTTGCTGACTTTTTTTAACGATGCAGACATTTAGCAGACATTTTATTTGTGTTGCAGACTTTCACAGACATTTGAATTATTTTGTAAATTTAAAAAAGCCACTTTTTGCGTGACATAATTAATTGACGTTCCCTAAATATAACCCGCATAAAGATTACATTCCAAAATTTTGGCATAGAGTACAGCAATCGTTATGTTCGTGAAAATTGCAATTTTTTATGGCAACTTAACCGCCTATTCAACGTTTTGTTATTTGGCCTTTTACCGTCTGACATATTGTTGAAACGATATAGGAGATTGAGATTTTATTTTCTCGTTTGAATACTATTACTTTTGTGATCTTAACATTTGCTCTAAAGCCCGATCAATTGCCACTCGGGGACAGAAAAACAGTGAAAGTTATGAGCTATTGAAATAAAAGTTTGATTTGTTTTCCAAAGTACTACTAAACGCGTCATTTCAGAACATTTGCATTATGGATTTAGAAATATACCGCTGAACTAGTCCTAGATTCCGAGAAATATAAAAAGAAACGACCCAGAATTTAGGGCACATCCTGGGAAGTTTTAAAGAAGACTTCCCAGAGCTTCGGGAAGATAATATCTAGAAGTTCAAGAAGAGACTTCCTCGAAAAAAAACTTCTCCGATGGACAGGTAGAAACTACTTAGAAAAATTGGGAGAAAGCAGTTCAAGTAAGAAGAACCATCAAAAATTCAGGACCGAACATTACAAAAGTTCAAGACCTTACTTACCAGTATTTCAGAACAGTACTTCCCCAAGGATCAGGAGAGCACTTATCAGAGCTTCAGGAAAAAGTGCAGGGAGAGGACTTCTTTGAAGTTTGGAACTTTTCAGTGGTTTGGAGTTCTTCCCAAAAATTCAAGATTGAACTTCCCAGAAGTTCAGAAAAAAACTTCCCCAAATTTCAGACGGGAACTTACCAGGAAGGGCACTGGGTATATTTTTTTTACAAATCAGAAAAAAAAGTCCAGGACGATGCGTCACAGAAGTTGAGGAGAGAACTTCTCTGAGGTTCAGGAAATAACTTCCCAGAAGTTCCGGAAGAATTTTCTCAAAAGGTTAGTTGGAATTTCCCAGAAGTGCTAGGCAGTTTTTCCAAAGCTCAGAGGAGAACATTTCAAAATTTCAGAATTAGGATTTCTCAAAGGTCTTTAGAAAGAACAGAATAAAACTTTCTAGGAGCATTGGAGGTAATTTGAGCAGGATTTTTCCAATAGTTCCGGAACAATCTTCCCCAACGTTCTGGAGAAAACTTACCAAAAGTTCAAAAGAGGACTTCTCAGGAGTCCAAGAAAAAACTTCAAGAACAATTTTAAGGGAATTTTCTTAATAACTTTGGAGACGGCTTTCCTAAAGCTAAAAACCACCTAAAGGAAAAAACCACCTCGATTTTCAGGAAGAAAATTACCAGAGAGGGCAGTACCTGTAGGATCAAGAAGGACATTTCCAAAAAAATCACTCCTCAGAAGTTCACAAGAAGACTTTTCAGAAGTTCTGAAGAGACCAAAAGTTTAATTGGAAATACTCAGATGTGCTAGAGAGCTTCCTTAAAGTTCCGGATCGAACATTCCAGCATTTCAGAATGAGAAGTTCAGGAAATCCCAGAAGTTCAGATAGATACTTCTGAATCAGGAAGAAACTTTCCGGAAGTATAGCGGGTACTTTCTCGTAGTTCAAGCAGGAATTTCTCATATATTCAGGATAATACTTCCCTAAAATTCAGAATAGAACATTTCGGAAATTCAGAAAAAAGCTTCGCAGAAGTTCAGGGAGAAACTTCTAACAACATTAAGAAGGTTTCCCCAAAAAAATTTGGAGGGTACTTTCCTAAAGTTTTGCAGAAATTTTCTTCGTAGTTCAGGATGGGACTTATCAGAAGTTTAGAAAGTAACTATGCTCAGGAAAAAAAACTTACCAAGTTTTTTCTGGAAGGTAAGGTTGGGTTCTTAAATATGAATTTAGAAGAAAATAAGGAGTGACTGCCAAGAAGTTCATCAGGAAATTTGCTTGAAGTTCAGGAGGAAACTTCCTGAAATTTTAGCAGAGAGCCTTGCAGAAAATCAAAAGAGAGCTTCCCTGAAATTCAAGAGATAATCACTGTCTAACCGAAGAAGCAGTCTATACAAAAATCATTCATATGACCATTATGATATTCCCCAACAAACATCAGTGTCGAATAACCGCTTGTTCAAACAAAATTGGAGAAGTTATTCAGCTTTCTAGCAGAAAAAGCTGAACAACTTCTCCAAATTTGTTTGAACAAACAGTTATTCATCATTGATGTTTGTTGGGTCATCACGCATGACATCATATCAAAACATCACACCATCTGCCAAACCGTTCGCATCATACTATGAGGACACACACTCATGCAGGAATTACAATTCCTTACTTTCCATCTCACCTCGTTTGGAAGATTTGATCAGTAAGAAAATTTCCTTGAAGTTTAGCTGAGAAGCATAAAAAAAATCAAGAAGTGTATCCACGAAGTTTTCGAGACTGCTTCCAAATTTCAGAGATTCTATGTATATAGAAATGAATTTCTGGCTGTCTGAACCTTATAGACTCGAAAACTACTGTACCGATCAGCGTGAAATTTTATTGAGGGATTTTTGGAGTGTTTAAGTTTAAAACACAAATGTTTAAATCGAAAATGACAGCCCCTCGATTTAATCTACACAAAAAATCCTTTTTAGTGTCATTGTATTGTTTTTTTTTCTAATGAAATAAAAATAAAAATTGTGAACTTCACTTTATAGTTTATGTTACGGAAAATTGACTTGGGAAATAGTGTAATCTATGCGAAGGCTTCTAGCTTCAGCGTCACTTTAAAAAATGAAACAATAACGTAAAGTTGCATACATTCCAAGAAATAGATGCAGAAATGTTAACATAACTATACATATAGCGAAAATGACATTACTTGCTCTTTTATTACGTCTTTTCGTTGAAATAAGTCCAATTTTGTTTTAAAAAAATTTACAGACTTTTAAAGACATTCCCAGACATTTCCAATTTTTATCACAGACATTTGAAAAATATATCTGGCATCCCTGGTTAATAGTGTGTGTAAGCAGGGCAGTGGATCTAACTACTACATGCATATAATATTTGATTTGTTGCACTGAATTGCAACTTGTTTATTGAGTTGCTATGGAGCCTGTTCTGGGCCCATAACCTATTGTAAAACACAACTAGTGTGTGGGTTGTAACAGACCAGAATGAGCTTGATTTAGCATAACTGTTCATGGCTTACTGGGTACCCGATTCTGGAAAACGAAAACGAATTCCGTGGGCAGCTACTTCTGTGAGTCGCCCATAACCTCTCGAAATTAGGTGGATTGGACACGGGAACAAATGAATGCATTGAACATGTCTTGAGGACTCTTACAGTTGGAATGAATAAATGTTCAAGGTTGTTTCTTCCAATCGACAGGTTGTTAAGGCCTAACAACCAATATAGTCCTCGGTAACTTCGATTTCACCCATGCCAATATTCTTAAACAGCTTAGTGTCGCCCCCTCAAAGAGAACCGAAAAGCTTTTCAAAACGTCCAATATTCTCGATTCGAACCCGTAAAGCGGGTGAGATTTGAACCTACGATACCCACCTCAGTGCCTCTTCGGCCAGCGCCGACTGATGGTGCAGCAGGTTGAGAATGCGCTTCGGATCCGTATCGAACAGGCCCAGCCCGAGCGGCGCAAATGGAAACACGAACGGGATGGCACCGACGGCCGCTCCGGGAAAGCCGATGATACCGGTCGTCGATGCCGATGCTGCTGCTGCTGCTGCCGCTGCCGCCGCCGCCGTCGCCGCTGAGGCCGGTGCCGACTTGATACCGGTTGCACGGGAGTAGTTTCCTCCGCCGGTCGAGAAGAAGTGATTCAGGTGGTTCTGTGGGGGTAGAAAAAGAAAGGATTCGGAGGGTTGCGATTAGGTTGCGTTTGGATGGGTTTTTGCTGGCGGGGGGGTTTCTTTCCGGCAATGATCGTTTCGCAACGGTGGTAAATTAAATAGATAAAGTTTATTTTTTTCTTTTTTATTGTGTGTTTTCACCGTTTTTTTTTCTCATTCTTTTCATCATCTTCTCATCTAATAATTATAATATTTTTACAGCGTTTTCCCTTATGTTTTTTTTTCTTCTGTTTTTCATCTTTGCTTTCGTCAAAATTGGATTTTTTTTCTTTTGTTTTGTTTTTTACAACTATGATATGCATTTTAAATTTGTTTTGCTCTCCATGTTCTTGTGGTTGTTGTTGTTATTGTTGTATTTTTTCGTCATTCTGCTTTAAAACTGTATCAAATTCTGCATTCTCATAACTTGCGTCAAACTGCACTGTTGTGTTTTGTTTTGAATTGTGTTGTTTGTGAGTGTGAGTGTCGGTTTATTTCTGCTTCTGCATATTCTGTTCTGTTTAACATGTCCATTAAGATTGATTACTCCGATGTGCTTTAATATTCTTTTTTTTCTTGTTTTCGGAATTCTTAATTAAAGAGAAAATTATGTCAACTCATGTGAGTGTTTAAGAGTGTTATCATCATTCAAGATTTTGGGTCTAAAGGCAGCTAAAAGTTTCTCATAATTTTACTTCTCTTTATTAATGTAATTTTTCTTCTTCTTCTTAATATCGCTTCAAAGCAGTGTGGAAGTCAATTTTGGTCATTTCTAAGTGTTTAAGGTTATACTTTTTCTCCATTTTGTGTGTGTGTGTGTTTTTCTTCTTCTTTAAATTGAATCGGAAAATATCAATCAACTTCAACTCAAATGGACATGCTTGAAACCCAAAACTCATCTGCTTTGCGGTAGTCCTCCTGTTTCTAAGAAAACTAATTGAAACTGACGTTACGTTCCCAGTCCAGCTGCTGCGCTATATGAATATTTATATGTTAGTCTGCGTTCAATTCTCGGTTCTTGTGTCTGTTTGCATGTTTGTGTGAGTGTGTGTTTTTATGTGGAGGAGGTTGTTTCTTGGGGGGATTGACGCACACTCGCGCAAGAGGAGCTAACAATTAACGCCACTCGCCCGTTGCGCGGTGTGCGTTTTTGTCTATTTTTCTTTTCGTTTTCGCTCGTTCTCTGGCTCTATCTGCGGTGTAAATAAATCAATAATAAGAACTTCTGTAAATAATCCAGTTTTGTATTGTTTCGCTTAACTTGACCTTACTTTTAAGAGAAAAACTTCAACATAACATCAATTTCAATTGTTTTTGTGTTTGTGTTTTGCTCGTTTAGTTCTGCACTTTTTCTCCTGTTTTTTTTTTACTTATTTTTTCAATGTGTGTGTGAGAGTAAAAATCAGAAAAGTATGAACAAATCAACTTATTTTGTTTCGCTTTCTGTTTTATCGGGTTTTGAAAAATATATTATTCATTATTTTGTTTTTTTTTGCACTTTATCTACACTTTTTCCATCAAAACGATGTGTTTTTATAATTTTATTTTTTTATGATACTAAGTAAAATCGATTTCACTTCTTTCCGCTCGCGTCTTAATTCGGATTAAATATGCTTAAAGTAACAAAAGCGATGCTTTCTACTATAATTATATGTGTGTGTGTGTGTTATTTTGTTTTCTTTCCACATCCGTTCCGCGCTACGAGTTATCGGGGGCTGATAGCCTGGGATTCTACCAGAATCTTTCGACCAACAAAATAAAAACAAAAAACTAATGTTGCATCAATTTTCTGTCTGCCTAATAGCTTTTCTTACAGAACTTCCCTTAAATGGTACGACAGTAAATCTAAAAGTATTTTGTAAATTTTCCTCTCCACTTTCTTGCTTGTTACTTAAAGAACGAATAAACTAAGGCAATAAGAACTAAGCATAGGTAAATCGCCTCTCGCTTTCCAAACACTTCTACAGCTACTATAGCGCACAAAAACTTAAATCCCTAGTCGAAGAAAAGCCGGAAAGTCGAGGAGAAACGTTTTCTTCTTATTCATTTTCTTCGCAGTAAACGTAATAAAACTTCGAAAGCCAACAATCGCTTTCTCGTTTGCCCATGTTTCTCTCATTCTCCGCTTTTTTTTCCCCTTTCTATTGTTTTATTTTCTCCCCATGTGTGAGTGTTTTTTCTCGCTCACTGCTTCTCATTCGCCTTCGTCTGCACCTCTGTGGTTATCCGCTTCTTCATTTATTTAATGTTTATATCTTTGAATTTTTGGGAACAGGCACTACAGTGTGTGTATGTGTGTTTTCTTATTTTCTTATCATTATTCTGTTCTGTTAATATTATTTATCAGTAGTAATATACTTTTTTTTATGCTTCGTCCTATGGTTTCTCTAAATCTTGTTACAAGGTGTCGCATTTCACACTTTGTCCAACGGTAAATCGGGTTTTCGTGATCAAATGGTTGATTCATACCAGACGTTTACGTTTGTATCGGTTTCTGTTCGCTTCCGTTTTGTCCAGCGTAGTTTTGTCAAGAAATTCCTTAAGCCTCTCAATCTGCGCCCGGTTTCTGGTTTGTTTTCTATTGTTTGTGGCTTTGTGTGATCGGGTTGGACTTCGGTTTCTTTTTATTTTCTCGAATGTGTTTGTGTGTTTGTATGTGTGTGTTTCTGTGTGTGTAGCTTGGCACTCAAATTATACAGTTATTTCTGGTGATTTCTCTTACGGTTGGTTGTGTTAAAATGGATTGAGTTAAGTTCGTCCAGAGAGGATAGCTCTTCAGGTGTGCTGATAGGTTATGTTTAGGGGGTAATTTAGAATGTTTTGTTGAAACAGTAGTTGATTAGGTGTGTGTTTTTCATTCGAGATCGGGGTGTAGTTTATTTCTCAAATTTTCATAAATCTAGCCGGAATGAGTATAAGCATTGGCTGAATACATGAATTCTAGAAATCTCTTTGAAATGATTTCCCACAATTCATAAAATTCAAAAGATTCAGTTAATCTCCACCATTTTCAATGCTAAGTTGTTATGTATGATCCGAGATTTGTTTTAAAAAATATCTCAGTATACCTTACTGGACCAATAAAAATATCCGAGAGGAACACTGAAAGGTACATGCCAAGGCAAAGTTTTGTGTAGTTGCCAATTATAAGAATTTCTTCAAAATTCATTGCTCAATACAAGTCCTGTTTAATCCGAGTTCTCAGACAAAATTTCTTCACTTGTTTTACCAGCTATCCAAAATAGTCACACCACTTTTTGTTAACCAATCCACTCCACCAGAAAGGCATGTTTAAGAAAATCTACCAAATTCACCGTTAAATTTATTGAGAGAAGATCAGCTTTTGAAGATTTCTGGAGTAGTTCTGGAATAGTTTCAATGAAATTGGGAACAATTGGGAAATCCCACTGAATATCCAAGCAACCCAAAACTGTCACAAATGGTTGTAGCAACTTGATTTTGACTTTATTGAGTCACATTGAAGTAATTTCAACCGATTCACAACAAGTGTGCTGTTAGGGTATCCCTAGGATATCATCCAATCAGTCAAATCCACGATTTTTTTTTAAGAAATCGTTCCTGTAATTAACTGTGGACTGCGGAGATTTATTAAATAGGTCCCGAAGTTGTCAGGAGTGTACAAAAAGTAGAATTTCCTTCATGGCGACTCTAGATCTGGACGTTCCGTAGGCTCGTCTTGAATATCAAGTCTCGGATTTTCCCTAAGATTATCAGACTGTTGAATCAGAAGTACGAGTTTTGTACATAAGTCCAAAAGCCTAAGAATCCGTCAAAAGTTGTCCAAAATGGCCAGTGGCAGTTTTTTTGAAAACAAACGTTTTTCCAACTATAAAAATTCATCAACATTGCAAGTTTTATCTCGGTTTTAAAGCATTCTTCAATTTCTGTGAAAAATCTCTGGATATGTCGGGAGGGAATAAAGCCGTTGGTCCCGGCTCATGTGTTGATGGGTGCGATATGAAGAGTGGAGGTGCGTCTCTCTCTGGTGGAGAACCAACTAAGGGCTGAAAGTCAGCTTAATGCCGAAAGAAGATGAAGAAGAAACATTGTACAAGTCTTAAAAGTGACCTACAGAACCACCCAGACTTGTAACTGGGGAGGCGTTTTCATCAGGAAGCTCGAAGAGAACTGTTGAACCAGAGGTATGAGATTAGTCCATCAGTTCAAGAGCCTGAGAAACCATCAATAGTTGTCTGGAATGTCCCGTGGCATTTTAGTTTTGAAACTAAGCGTTTCTCTTACTGTTAAATTTATTAAAATTGCAAGTTTTATCGCGGTTTTAAAGCATTCTACAATTTCTGAAGCCAAAAATCTCTTCGAAAGGGAAGTAAGGCCGTTGGTCCCGGCTCATGCGTTGATGGGTGCGATATGTAGGGTGGAGATGCTTCTCTCTCTGGTGGTGAACCAGCCAAAGGCTGAAAGTCACCTTAATGCAGAAATAAGATGAAGAAGAAACATTCTACAAGTCTTAAACATGATCTACAGAACCACCCAGACTTGTAACTTGGGAGGCGTTTTCATCAGGAAGCTCAAAGAGAACTGTTGAACCAGAGGTATGAGATTTGTACATAAGTTCAAGTGACTGAGAAATCTTCAGTAATTGTCCTGAATTGCAAGTTTTATCGCGGTTTTAAAGCATTCTACAATTTCTGAAGCCAAAAATCTCTTCGGAAGGGAAGTAAAGCCGTTGGTCCCGGCTCATGTGTTGAAAGGTGCGATATGTAGGGCGGAGGTGCCTCCCTCTGGTGGTGAACCACCCCAACGCTGAAAATCACCTTGATGCATGAAGAAGAAGAAGAAGAAGAATCATTCTACAAGTCTTAAAAAAGATCTAAAGAACCGCTTAAACCCCAGATTTGTAACTTGGGAGGCCTTTTCTGCGCGGCGTGGAAGAGTTAGATGACGTGATTTTCGAGATCACAGAGTCATCTCATCATTAATTAAATGGAAAGTCAATGAAAGTCCTGTAGGAAAACTTCGGGATTTGTTTCTGGAAGACTTTTGGAAGTATCCAAAACCAGCACTAATGGAATTTTGACCCAGATTACCAAGGCTAGAGCACGATTCTCAACAGATCCAGTCACTTTACCTGCTTTGCCGATGACAAAGAAGCACACCAGACTAACAGTCCAAAATGACGTACATGCTGGCACGCGAAACCAGTAAGTACAGGGCTCGACTAGACAGCAATGTAACGATCCACGTAGATGTGTTCGAGGCCGTCGACGAGTCTGTCTATTTCAGCTCTCTTGTTGCAATGGAAGTGATAACAGCCATAAGATCCGAAGGCGTATTACCAGTGGAAGTCGTGCCAACTACTGGCTCTTCAAGCAACTGGGCCAAATTGACTTTTACGAAATGTATCCTGAACAAAACGCTAATAAAATTGGTTGTTCTCTACGGGCATGAGACGTGGACAATGCCTGAGGAGGACTTGCGAGCACTCGACGTTTTTGAGCGACGGGTGTTAAGAAATATCTTTGGCGGAGTCTAGGAGGACGAAGTCTGGCGGCCGAGGATGAACCATGAGCTAGCCAAACGCGCTGACGAACCCAGTATTCGTAAGGTGGTCAAATCTCGACACATACGCTGGGCAGGACATGTTGTGAGAATGCCGGATCCTACAACGAAGAGCAAGCGAGTAAGACCAACTGGAGCCAGATCTAGGGAGTACAAGGTGCCGAAGAGGTTGAGCAGGAGCAGCCATGAACCAAGAATGTTGGAGGGATATCGTGATTTGATTGAGAAGAACTTCGAACATAGCTCACAAGGCCTTTATATTAGTTTTGAAAATGATGTTCCGTTGTCCGTTCAGTTTCCGTTCAAGCAAGGGGGGGAAATCGACTAATCAGCTCCTCCAGTAGATGACACTGGTCCAGCTGAAGATGAAGACGTCGTTGTTGAACCTAATGATCACTCCCTTCGCACTAAAATAGACACGAGATTCCCAGTGAATTGTTGTCAGGGCATAGCGGACGGGACCGCAAACTTCCCGGTAAGTTATTCGAATACTTCATCGATTATAGAGCTGATTCTGGCGAATTGTTCTCCGCAGATGTTCCCGAATCAGCCGGGCCATGTGGATGGCGGCTACCCGAGCAGGAGACAACAACATATGAATACCTAATTTTGATCTTGATAACTGGCCTTGGTATTAAAGAGCTCAGATTAAGAGGCAAAATACCTAAGACTTGCAAGCAAAATATCTGTCGAATACCAAAACTTGTTATTTTGGATACCTGGGAACACCTGAGAGGTACTATTTTGGTATTGTTTTACCTAAATTTGGTATTCCCAATACATTGTGGGAACAATTTTATGGTATTATCCTCAGGTATTTTACCTCTTAATCTGAGGTCATGAATACCAGGGCCAGTTATCGAGGTATTCGGTTCTACTCGGGTATACAAGACGAGCTATGTTCCATGGAGAAGAACAAGGTCTGGTATTATTCAAGTTGTTTCAAACGAGTGAAACCTCTGAAGACAAAGTGGGTGTTCTGACTGGAAGACGATGGGGTCGGCAGAATGCTGGTATCATCAAATCATTGGGTTAACCGGTTGAAAGGGGGTATTGAACCAGTAGGCAATGGGCTGAGGCCCCCTAGCATTTCTAGTTTTTAGGAAGTCCTAGCAATGCTACAGGAGTTGATAGCGAAACATAATTTGCTCATTCCAATCTCCCAGTCCATGCAGTATAGAAGATCAATCAACTTTAGTTCTGCTAAAATCCTATTTCGCTACTTCGACGTCCTGGTTTGTCCCTTAAGAGTTTTCAACATTTTGTTTCGGGATATATACACGGCCATTTTGTCCTATGAACTTGGTTTTAAACATTTTGACTTGGGAATTTTGTCTTCGAAATCTTTTCGTCAAATTTCAAAAGTATGTGCCTACTCATGAGAGAAGTCCGTAGACTAATGGCTCTTCTAATCTCTTCTGGGAAATTCAAATGAAGAATCTCTTCACTGGGACGTGCCTTGTCTCACTTCACCAAGTGATGAAAGTCCATTCGGCTCTCGGAATAACCCACAGGAGCTCTCCAAAATACCCACGTCTTTCATTTTGAACCAATTATTGAACATCCACTTCACTAGAAAGTCATGTGACGAACTTTTCAAAAGTTCCAAAATTTTGTTTTGGACATTTTGTCTTGAACAATTGAACCTTTGGCCTGGCTTTTTGGTCTTGCACATTTTGGTTTGGACATTTTGTCTTAGAAATTTTGCTTGAACATCTTGTCTTAAAATTTTTCGAACCTTCTACAAAAGTATGTAGCTTCTTATGAGAGATGTCCATAAATTCCTAGGCTTTTTTCTTCTCTTCTGGGCGATTCAAAAGGATAGCCTTGTCACAGCCACGTCACGTATCCCACTTCACCAAAAGACAAAAGTTACTTCGATTCAAGGGCTCACCCTCAGGAGCTCTCCAAAATATCCACAACCTATCCTTTCGAACAAATTGAACATCCACCCCACTATAAAGTCATGTTTAAAAACTATTCAAAAATTCACCCGGAATTCCCAAAATTGTTCCAAAATTTTGTTTTGGACATTCTGTCTTGAACCTTTCGGTTTGGGCATTTTGTATTGAACATGTTGCCTTCAAATTTCTATAACGGAAAAAACGTCAAACGACAAAGAGGTTTAAAGTTCAAATATTCCGACAATGGATCTTCAAAATATTTAGGAGACGTTTGAGGAACTTTTGTCTTCGACAAGTTATCTTGAACATTTTGTCTTGAGCATTTTGTTTGGGTTTTTTTCTATCACGTTTAGCCTTCAATATTTTGTCTTGGACATGTTTACTTGAAAGATATGTATTGGACATTTTGTCCTGCACATTTTGTATTGGACAATTTGTCTTGGTCAATTTGTCTAGGACATTTTTTCTTGCACATTTTTTCTTGGACAATTTGTCTTGGATAATTTAACGTGGGCAATTTGTCTTGGATAATTTGTTTAGGACAATGTGTTTAGGACAAATTGTCTTGGATAATTTGTCTAGGACAGTTTGTCCAGGACAATTTGTCGAACACAATTTGTCTTGGACAATTTGTCTTGGACAACTTGTCTTGGACAATTTGTCTTGGACAACTTGCCCTGGATAATTTGTCTTGGACAACTTGCCCTGGATAATTTGTCTTGGACAATTTGTTTAGGGCAATTTGTCTAGGACAATTTGACTAGGACAATTTGTCTTGGATAATTTATCTTGGACAATTTGTCTCGAATAGTTTGTCTAGGACAATTTGTCGAACACAATTTGTATTGGACAATTTGTCTTGAACAATTTTTCTTCGACAATTTGTCTTGGGCAATTTGTCATGGACAATGCATCTTGAATAACTTGTCGAGGATAATTTGCCTTGGTCAATTTGTCTTGGACAATTTCTTTTGGAAATGTGTCTCGGATAATTTGTCTAGGACAATTTGTTGAACACATTTATGACTCGGAAAATTTGTCTTGGACATTTTATCCTGGACAACTTGCCCTAGATAACTTGTCTTGGACAACTTGACTTGGACAATTTGCCTAGGACAATTTTTTTAGATAATTTGTCTTGGACAATTTGTCTTGAACAATTTATCCTGGACAACTTCCCCTGGATAATTTTTGTTGGAAAGTTTTCCTTGGACAATTAGTCTTAGACAAATTGTCTAGGACAATTTGTTTTGAACAAATGGCCTAGAACAATGCTTCTAGGACAATTTGTATAGGAAAATTAGTCTTGGATAATTTGTGTTGAACAATTTGATTTGGACATTTTTTTGGACAATTTGTTTTGGGCAATTTGTCTTGGACAATTTGTCTCAAACAATTAGTCTAGGACAGTTTCTCCAGGATAATTTGTCGAAAACAATTTGTATTGGACAATTTGTCTTGGACAACTTGCCATGGATAATTTGTCTTGGACAATTCGCCTTGGACAATTTGTCTTGGATAATTTGTCTTGGACAATTTGCCTTGGACAATTTGCCGAGGATAATTTGTTTTGGACAATTTGTCTTGGACAAATTGTCTTGGACAATTGGTCTTGGACATCTTGTCTAGGACAATTTGTCTTGGATTTGTCTAGGACAATTTGTCTTGGACAATTGTCTTGGACAATTTGTCTTGGACAATTTGTCTTGGACAATTTGTCTTGGACAATTTGTCTTGGACAATTTGTCTTGGACAATTTGTCTTGGACAATTTGTCTTGGACAATTTGTCTTGGACAATTTGTCTTGGACAATTTGTCTTGGACAATTTGTCTTGGAC
>JASCZW010014977.1:0-21624 GCA_034211315.2 Aedes japonicus
AGGACCTTTTGGTTTAAATGACGACATGGCCTCGAATGGAAGGCAATTTTCCAGCGTCCAAACCAGTGTTGGCAACGCATTACCTTTGACTGTTTTCAGTTTCGGCCGATAACCACGAGCTTGCTCGGGATCAGTACATGGTCGTTTCGGAGGATTTCCCGTATGTTCGATCTTAATGCGCTTCCGTAATTTGCGCATACGGTTGGCATTTTGGCATCGAAACGATTAGGCATTGCACTTGTTTTCACTTTCACAGTCTCTCAAAATTTATTTTTGCGTAGATGTAAGACTCGGTCCAACGCGAATTGTTAACACAACAGAACCACTTTTCATAGTAGTGTTAATTGAAAATACATAACAGAAAACGTCATGTTCGAAAACTTAAATGCTGTCCGTGATAGGGAATTTATTCATACTTGCCCGAAGGCAACAATCGTAAAATTTTCCAACACCGCTGGATGATTTTGAAAATTTAGATAATTGGGCTAAAAAAAAGGCAGTCGTAAACATGTGTAGTTGATAACTGCAAAATCCTCTACAATCAATCAGGACACGATCGAGTTATTAGCGTCCAGTGTTTGAATTTTCCGTGACGGTAGCCATTTTTTTAATTTCAATTTGACATGCTATTTTTGCCGTAAGCCTGCGTACATTCGCGCTTCGGAACAATATACAGACCATTCAAATTTCCGATCCATGTTAGAATCTGTACACAAAACATAAGGTATGCGACGAATGAAGAGCTAAAACTATTTTAGCCAGATGCCAACTGGCAAGAATTTTGAAAGGATTGTTAGAAAAATTACAACAAAAAATATTTTCTGCAACCAAAATACAATCGCAGGACTGTATTGCGATTTCGCATGATTTTATGTCATTTTCCGCTATAAACTATCACTTGGAAACTAAATGCAACATTGCAACATTGGCTGTTGGCAAAAAAGCAATACATAAATTTGCTTCGAAAAACTCAATGGGTGCGTTAGGTGGTGAGTGTATTTGTTTTGTGAGTGTGAATGTGTTTTTACGAACATAAGTGCAACTCGTCAATCGCAAACACTGGCATGGCTTCGTTTATTCCTAACATGTCTTGTAGATCAACATGAGCACAACTGTTTTTACGTATCATGCGATTTTCTCCAAGTTTGATTACAAAAATTGCAATTTTTTGGGTGTAGCTTTTCAACCTTTGCGTGGATTGTAAATCATTTTCATTTCAATTATAAAAACCCTCGGTTATTTCATCCGTTCCACGTTGCGCCTTACCGATTGACTACAAATACACCACTGGATTGTTCAATCGACTGCATAATTAATGGCTGTCTAGCAACAGCCTGCTGAATACATCCGTATTTGAGGAATGGAAAACTAAAACTATAAAATCCAATCTAACAAACTCTTTAGCTAGGTTAATAGAATTGGTCGGATTCAAATAGTACACATTTGTATTAGGAAGGTCCATTAATTATGTCACGTGGGTTTGGGAAAACGTGGCGATCCATCAAAAAAAAAAATGAAGATCCATACAAAAACCGCGGTGAATGGGAGGGGGGGGGGGGGGGGTTATTAATAGCCACTTTTTGCGTGACGTAATTAATGGACGTTCCCTTAAAACCTTTTCGGTCTTTCGAAGAAGCAGGTTATTGCATCAGTTCCGAGTTTTACCTTATCAAAAGATAGTTACCATAGGATCTCACACAAGCACCTAATTTCGCTCCATGTTTGAGTCCACCGACTGG
Organism: Aedes japonicus; assembly: GCA_034211315.2. Classification (NCBI taxonomy): domain Eukaryota; kingdom Metazoa; phylum Arthropoda; class Insecta; order Diptera; family Culicidae; genus Aedes; species Aedes japonicus. Next base: position 1,740 of record JASCZW010014977.1, read on the forward strand.
CTACGAATAGATTACTGGCTTGGTCAACCGACTAGTAACTAATGGCGACCTAAAGTGACAACGGCTTGCTAGAAACCAGCCTACAGCATCAGCCATCAGGGCCTGGGTACTTGCCAAACGCTAGCTACCAATGCAATGCCGCTCTGAACAGCTTCAATACTGCAGTCCAAATATAGTCAGTGCAAACTACAGGGTACTGCCGCGGCCAACTGCCAAACCAATACTGTGAACAGTACCAGACTGTTTCAATGCTACCGAACGAACTAGGAATTTGCAACTAGACCACTAAAATTGTTTTCTATTTTCATTCTTTGTCTTATATACTTATTTACAGTGTTTTAGCCCAATGGGATCATCAGCTTTGTTTGAGTGTTTAATATGTTCAGTGTGATTTGAGTGTTAAATGTTTTAAGTTTCAGGTCAGCCCTTAAGGCATAGTTTGTTAAAATTTGATAAACCTACTTAACCTACAACTACGACTACAGTTTGAAAAGCCTATGGGTGGGAAACCACATTCCGGATGATCTGGTGATCCGATGTCAGGCAGCGTTACTTACCTACTTACCAATCAGACTAAGGCCGGCGTGGCGGTCCATGACTGTGACTTGCCAGCCTAGCCGTCAGCAGACTCACTAAAGCGATAATCGAGCATTTTTATCTAGGCCAGACGGTGGACCTCATATGTTCTTGTCCTCGGAGAGGAGTTCAGCATCATCCTGAGGAACTTATTTTGAACACGCTGAAGCTTCAGGTGATGTGTTTTTCCGCAACTCTCCAATATTGGCATGCCGTACTCGATGACTGAAAGTATAATTTGCTTGTAGACAGCAAGCTTGTTTTTCAGGGGCAATTTACAAACATGGATTAGGTCTCGTGTAAAATTCATAATTCTAAGTGTGTACCATTGTGGACGACTGCGGTATCATAGGCGAACAACGACAGAGATCCATTTTCAGGGAGCGGGAATATGTCCGAGGTGAATAGGTTGAACAGAAATGGACCTGTGCATCAGAAACTACTCTTTGCAGCGATACACAGAATGTTCTGTCCCACCAATAGTTTTAAATTATCTCCACCAGGAAGATAGGAAAATTGTATCGTTTTAGCTTGTACACCAGGCCATCATGCCACACGTTATCAAAGGCCTTCTCGATGTCCTTGGTTCGTCTGAGGATGTTACTGACACGATTGAGTTGGTGAATTGTTGACCGACCACGTCGGAAGCCAAATTGTTCGTCGAGCAAGATGTTCAGCTCGTCGGCAGATGAACAAAGCCGAGGGTGGATCGTTTTCTCAAACAGCTTGGATAATCCCGAGAGAAGGCTGATGGGCCTATAGCTCTTGGAACACGAAGGATCTTTCCCAGGTTTCTGGATGGGGATGACTTTGGCTGACTTCCAACACGAGGGAAGTAGCCAAGTCAGGCATTGATTGAAAACCATCACCAAATGGTTAAAAAACAGTGAGCTCAATTGTTTGAGCTTCAAGATGTTATCGAAACCTGGGGCCCTTATGTTATTTGAGCTTTTGATATAAGTCAACAATTCATTAGCTGAGATCTCCAACTCCTTTGTGAAGTCGTTGGGGCTTATATGGATGTTATGAATAAGCGTACTAACGGCAGCTTTGTATGGACTGACGATATTTTGTCCGAGATTGTGGGAGCTGACAAAGTGTTGACTTATTTCAGCAGCCTTCTCTGCAGGAGTTATAAATCGATCCTTAGAGCCATTGCTGTCTAATGGGATCAATGGTGGAATGGGCCTTGGATTAGATGTCAAAATTTTTGTGAGGGCGGATCTTTTTATCATTCTTAAGGTCCAAAATTATCATTCTTAAGGTCCACCATTCTGGCCTTAATAATTTTCGTCACTCGATTATAGTGACTTTTTAGCGTTGGCAAACCAGTTTGCTGGTATTGCATTTCGACAGCGTTTTGCAATTGTATTAAATCTTTAGTGGATCTATCAGTGGGTACAGAGGTGCTCCTCTGATAAATCATCGGTACATGTTGCTCCCGGACCTGGAAGATCGCTTGCTCGATGTTCTGCAGCTGCCGATCAATGTCATCAGTTGACTCGAGGTGCACGATGAAATCGACGTTGTCGTCGACAAGTTGTCGGAACATCTTCCATCTGGCACGATGGTAGTTCCGTCTGGTGATCCGAAACCGGTTGATTGAGGGCTCAACTTCGGCCATTACTGGATAGTGGTCCAAGCTCCTGGTGTACTACCGGCTGGGCGATGTCGTTCCCCATGTTGATGAAGAAGATGTCGATTTTCGAATGAACCCCGGATCTGCTCAACGGGTCAAAGTATCCGGGCCCAGGACGGTGTAATGGACCTCTTCCAAGCCTTCCTGCAGAATTATTAAGTTCCGGTTGCACCGGGTGTTCCCTCAGGGTTTATGTTTCGTATTTAGGTCGCCGGTGTTGATAAACTGCCCATGCCTCCAAATTAGTTTGCGAATATCGTTCTGTAGGACCGTTGTTGTTCCGTTATCGGTGGTGGCTTGCTTGGGACAATAATGATGATGATGATGATGATGATAGGGCTGACGGCAGTTTCGACCTCGACTTCAATGGCTTCTATAGACAGCAGCTGAAAACTCGGAAGCAGATGGCAGTTAATGTTGTAGCTCAAGGCGATCGCAACCCCTCCTCCACTAGAGCCGCTTCGATCATTCGCACAATACCACAATCATTCGCACGATACCGGAGTATCCTGGGATGAAAACGCTGAGTTCGGTATCTTGAGGCTTGAGGGTTGTCTCGGTGACGATGGAGATGTCGATGAGCCTTCCTGTTAAGGAAGTCACCGAGCTCAAATGTTTTATTCCGGATGGAACAAGCATTCCAATTGAGGATGCTGATGGTGCAATTACGGTCCATGCTTGCATAGGAACTTCGTCGTCACGGATGTGGTGGCTTTGAGCTGTTCCTCCTTGGAGCGGCAGGAACGTAGTTGACGGTAGAGCTCTAGACCGAACTCGACCATTTGCTCCGAATCGTAGAGCTGTCCACCGACGGGTGGTTGCGTGGAGGTACTGCAACTCGGGACGAGTCTGGAGGAGGGGCCGGCATGGGGGCTAAGGCGGCAGCTGCGAATCGTTGCTGAACGGATGCTGACGGGTGGTTTGCATGGCGATGGTTCAATGGAACTGGTGGTAGATTCGGCACTTGGTACCGAAGCTTCGGAAAGTTCTCCTCGATCATTCGAGGTGGCGGGCGGCGTTGACCAGGCCCAGACTTGTTGGACGCCTTCTTGCGGATGGCCAAATACTCCGCTCGTTTTGGCCAGGCTCGGTTGATGCCTTCGTGGTTAGCGCCACAGTTGGCGCACTTTGATGGGGCACCTTCATCCATCGGGGCGCAATCCATTGTAGTGTGCGCTCCGGCACGCTTACCACGCCGGGGTTTCATGTAGCGGTTGTGGGTCCCATGACCAAACGCCAGACACTTGCCGCACTTTGTCACGTCATGCTGCTTCGTGTGGTATCGGTCCCACTCGATGATAATATTGAAGAGGGCCCATGTTTTCCTTTAGATCCTCCATCGTGACGGAACCCTTCTCCAAGTGGACTACTGACGCCACGACAATATGTCGAGCGGGAAAGCTTGCACACGCTTGCAATGCTTCTTTTTGGCTAGTCACTACTAAAAGCTCGCAAGAGCTGGCAATATATCACGAGCCAGACGCGCAATCGCAAGAAAACGAACGAGAGGGAAAAAACGAGGAAAAGACTTCGAATCGAGAGAGCGAAAAAGATGACCGTACGTGTCGCTTGATTGAACTGGAATGATACTGACAAAATCAAAATGCGAAGGTGTACTCATTATATATCATTCATGGCTGCCTAGGAGACGTTCCTTACTTAAGGACAGCATAAGATATAACCTTGCAATTACGTCATTTTTAATAACCTTATGTTAAAAATAAATAAATTTAAATTTTAAAACAGATGCGTAGAAATATTCCAGATAGATTAGTGCAAAGATTTTGAAAACCGATCATGAAATGAATTAGTAATTAACGCTCAAAACCTCAGCATATTCCGTGACGCTACAAATTCTCTTACTTGCAACATGTACCCCTGTATTGGAAACAAAGACGTTGTCCTACGTCAAAAAAGAAACGTAGTTCTCAGTTTAATGAAACCACTATGGATTGGGTTTGGTATCACTAGATACTCACATCTACTATTTATAGATTGCATCCCTCTTCGAATAACACTGATGTTCATTGAAATACTCGTAAATAGGGTAAACTAGTGCAGGGTGTCCAAAAATAGGTGTCACCTTTTTTCAGCTTGGTTAATTTCAGCTGGGTAATTTTAACAGCGGAATTGAGTACACCCGTTATAAGTGTATTCTTTTGAGAGCTTATTGCTGAAGATAAATCCGTTTGTTTATATTTATCAGCTACCATGGAAGCCATACGGGAAGCAAGTTTTAAAATTACATTTGCAAACGCCTAGACCGTGTCAGAAATTCAATAGCCTTAAGCAGTTCAAAGTGTTTTGTTCTTCGTACCTTGAAACGCTTCAAGAGAACTGAAAATGTCAGAACTGCCAGAAGGAAGAAGAAGATCAAATGTGCGAGGTGGCGAATAAGAGGTGATCGTAAATTGAGCAAACAATTTCAAATGTCCGCTGCTTCAATGAACAGGTTCCTCAGACATGATCTGGAATGTAAGTCGTACAAGAAACAACTGGTTCACGGGTTGACGAAGCGTCAAAATCAAGCAAGGGTCCAAAACAACAGACATCTTTTGATTCGGCACGGTGACTGCAAGATTTTATGTTTGTATGAAAAACTGTGTATGGCAAAAGTCTTGCCAATATTCCAAGAGATAAACTAGCTGTAGAACGCTATAGAATGTATCGGAAATCATGGTATCAGACGTCGTTTCACGAAAAGGAAAACTTCTTCTTTTTTCATAGAACCTAGAGTAAAAATCCTCACTGAATATTACATCCAGCAGGTTTTGAAGAACCATCTGCTTCCTCATGTTTCAACGCTGTATGGGAATACGCGTATTGTTTCCAACAGGACTCAGCTCCTGCTCACAGGGCAAAGAAGACACAAGCGTGATGTGCGGTAAATTTGCCCGATTTCATCACAAGCGGTGAATGCCCTGCATCTTCACCGGATCTTAATCCACTTTGTTTGGGGTTCTATGCTTCAACATGTAGGCCCTTCGAAAGGAATTCCTATAAAGGGTGTCCACGATGAAATTGCCACACACAAAATTGATTCGCAAAATTCGAGTTTTCATCCGATTGCCATCAAACTTTCAGGGATTGAGAAATAACTATTATACTTCATTTTACCATTTTACTCGTATTTTATTTACAGTCCATACGCAAATGCCCGCACCTTGGCCTTAACCCCGGCCATAAGATTCTGCACAACCTGTGAATCAACCGTTTTTTGCATGTAAACCCATACTTTCTTCAGTTCCTCGACTGTCTTCACTACTTTAGGTCGTTTAAGAAGGTGCTGCCTCATAATCGCCCAGTACTTCTCGATGGGGCGGAGCTCCGGAGTGTTGGGAGGGTTGAACATTTTCGGCACGAAATTGACCTTATTGTCCGCATACCACTTCAGCACGTCCTTGGAGTGGTGGCATGAGGCCAAATCCGGCCAGAAGATTGTTGGGACGTTGTGGGCCTTCAGGAGAGGAAGCAGCCGCTTCTGGAGGCACTCTTTTATGTACACCTGTCCGTTCATCGTGTCCTGGGTCACGAAAGGTGCACTCCGCTTCCCGCACGTGCAGATGGCTTCGCCAAACCAGGAATTTCTTCGCAAATTTGGACATCTTCCTGAGTGCGGACATGCTCCGGAACGCTGAACTTATCCTTGGCCGTGAAAAACAGGTTGCCGGGGATCTGTTTGAAGTCGGCCTTCACATATGTTTCGTCGTCCATGATGCAGCATTCAACTTTCGTCATCATGTTGTGGTACAACTTCCTGGTACGGGTTTTGGCGAACTTGTTCTGCTTCTCATCGCGATTAGGGGCCTTTTGTACCTTGAACGTTCGGAGCCCAGCCTTAGTTTTGGCCTTCTGGACAAAACTTCGGCTCAGGTGCAACTTCTTAGCCACATCCCGAACGGAGGCGTTCGGATTTCGGTTGAAGGCCCCAACTACGCGGTTGTGATTTTTGGTGTTGTACGGAATACTTTTTCCTTCACTTCTGGGCTTCCGATCGGTGGTCAACCGTTCCTCCGAACTGCTTAATCACTCGCGACACCGTGGAATTCCCGCGATTCCCAACGTTCTAGCGATGGAACGATGCGAGAGATCCTTGTTTTCGTGATGAATGCGCAAGATTTTATCACGCACGAGCTGTTCTTTCGACTCCATTTCCGCGAGTTTTAATCACACCCAAATTTTCATTAAATTCTATCCAACGGTTAAAAAGTTAGAGCAATTTCATAGTGTGGCAATTTCATCGTGGACACCCTTTAACTACAACATTAATATTCATCATAAAAAAAATCAACATGTTGATGGTTATCTTGAAAATCACTGAAGAATTTTCACAATCATTATTATTAAAATAATAAGAATTGTCTACCAAATCATCATTACAATCAAAAAACAATAAAAATTATCGCAACATTGTAATTATCCTAATATACACGAATACTAAAATAAAAATATATAATCCAATATCATATTCAGAAAAAATAAATTACTATCATAATCGTCATGATAATCGCATTTGTCAATGAATATTGATCATAGCAATCAAATTCATCAATGCCATAATAGTGAAATTGAATTGATAATAATAATAATAATAATAATAATAATAATAATAATAATAATAATAATAATCATCATCATTAATTTAAATAATAACAATCAAGATGGTATAAACATTGTTATTACAAAAATATAGAGCGTTTTGTAAAATAAACTCCTTTTTTTTCAGGTGTCTATGCCAAATTCAAAACTATTCAAATTTATTTTTAATACGAATAATTTTAAAACAAACATTGACGTAACGCTAATTTTTACAAAGAATACGTTTAAAACAAATTCAACATATGTTTGTGGCCAGAACAAACAAAAGCTTACGTTTGAATTGACCTAAATATATTTGCTTTGACGATAGTTTTCTTCGCGTGGAGTTTCCATAATACAACTCTTTTCGTTTAATTAAAAATTTATAGTTTCAAACTCATTTCATGATCATTATGATCAAGTTTATTTTTACAAGTTAACACGTTATCGGTAAATTTAACTAGACCTTTGCAACGTTTGCAGATTTTCTTCTCGTTTACACACTTAGAAAATTTTACAGTATTCGGTAATTTTTTACCGAACTTTCAACAGCTGAACGTTCGGTAATCCGATTTACCGGATCTCAGTGAATTTTTACAGTATTCCGGTAAAAAATTACTGGAACTTGTCAAATTTTACCGAAATCAGGTAAATAGGATTACCGAACGTTCAGCTGTTGAAAGTGCGGTAAAAAATTACCGAATACTGTAAAATTTTCTAAGTGTGTAGCTATGACTTTGGCACAAGAATAAATGTCTCTAGGCATTATAAGAAATTGGTCAAATTTATGGCAAATATGCCTTACCTTCAACAGAGTTGCAAATTTCCTTTCTTTTCAGCAATGAAAACACGAAAAAAATTCAGTTCAAATTATTTTCGAGCAAGAAAATATTTAATATACAATATCAATACTTTTCATTGACTGATATTTTATTCTCTTGGCTTCACTTGACAGTTTGTGACAGCTCGAATCTGGCTCCACTTGACAACCACATTTTTTGAGTCTGTTTCTCCCTCCCAGGGCAGACGAGCTTGCTAAACAAGGTTCAAATGCACAGTTTATTGGTCCAGAACCATTCTGCGGTATATCATACTGTGTCATAAAAATGGAATTAAAATCTTGGGAAGAGCAAAGGGTGATGACCAATTGGTTGGTCACCACAAAGTGTTCTCAAGCGAAAAGGTTTATAATTCCAAATGTTACAATTAGTAAAAAGCTTCTGAAGCTCAATAAGAGAGTTCTTTGTACCTATACTGGCCTAGTAACCGGACATTGCCCGAATAGATATAATTTGAAAAACATTGGCCAGGTTCAGAATGATATCTGTCGTTTCTGTAACATGGAACGTGAAACCTCGGAACATCTGCTTTGCAGTTGTGATGCTGTGTACAAGAGCAGACTTAAATTTCTGTACAGTGGCTATATGCAACCTATAGAAATTTGGACTGCAATTCCTGGGAAGGTGGTGGGTTTTATAAACTCAATTTTGCCTGACTGGGAGACGCGTCTTAGGCTGAGTCACTTGACAAATGGTGATCTAGCTTTAAGATGCGAATTAGTATAGTAAACAGGGGTATATCACAAAAATTCAACTCAGTGGACGCAGTGGTTCTACGCCTCAACAAAAAATAAATGTTTATTTCTATAACATGTATCTTTCAAATGAAAAATAATTGCTATGTTTGGTTGATTTATTTTTCTGTAATCCCATTTTGTTTATGTGACAATTATTGTGAGACACCTTGTATATGGAGCTTTTTTACACAGCTATTGGTAAGCTAACGCTGCCAACGTACCGCTTCTATTGGAGCGTTTACCCTAATCATAATTGTGGACATTCGTTGTTTTAATGAAGAATGGCTGAGGTACGATTTGGCTCGAAGTAATCAACGAAAACTGCCACAAAATCTACGGGGAAGGAGTAATTATAATACCAGATTCAAAACTCATCAAGCACTGACCTAGCCCTTACTGCGTTGCTTATTGGACAAACAAGAACCGCACTTATCTAGTCATACTGTGATTGCCTAGGGTCAACAGACAAAACCATGTGTTTCCACTTACCAAACGCCTGAGGTTGTCAATAATTAAAACCAAACATCTTTACCGTAATTGAAGTCCACTTAACGTCATCCAGCGTCAAAAACTGTAAACTGTTTTGTATAGACTTCTCCTTATCACCCACCGTTTCTTCACGTCATCGTTTGTTTAGCTTCAAAAATGCATCGCGAACACGAGTTCTTCGCTCCATCCATCAGCCACATTTCATTTGCTCGGGATCAATATTTACCTCCTCCTCCTTGCCAAGATTCAAAACGTCTGTTCAAAGGGGAAACACCTTTCCCGAAAATGCACTTCAAGAGAAATAAAGAAAAACGATGAGTTCCCGATGAAATAGGCGTCAAAATCTCTTTGGAAACGGTTTTTCTGTTTTCTTTAAAAAAAAAACAAGGTATTTGCTGAACGAGCGCCGTGGATCTTTCCGAAGGAACCCAAACAAAACGGTTCGACCGTTTAGCGGAAGGTGTGGAAAGTTTTTATTTCTTCACACCTGACCTTTTGTTCGACAGTATGGGTATGCAACTCTTGAAAGTGCGGAGATATCCTAGCCTAAGGAGGGGAAAGGCTATTGAACTCGCCAAGCCCAGCAAAGGGCAAGATCAGGCCCACTTCACGGTGTTAATTTGAAATTCATACTACAATCGAAATGTGAGCCGCCACAGCCGTTAACGAGAGTGGACCTCAGGTTTTAAGTGCCTGTCTCTCTACTTGGATTTTGAGAGGTATTTCTTTTTTTCAGACCAATTGGATAGTTGAATGCATTATTCAAATTGAACTCACATTCGAACAATAACCCCTGAACAATGTACCACGAGCGGTAAGAATCACAAGATGCTGCTCTTCGATGACGAGATGGAGCACTATCAGGCATGTTCGTTTTCGGAGTGGATATGAATATGGATTATTTACGATTGCAGATGGGCTGGCTGTGGGGGGAAAGAGTCGAGTCGTACAATAGAAACATGTACATGAGAAGGAACCCCTTGACGATGTCTGAATAGCTTGACACTGCAGCAGTCGTTCAATCAATCAAAGCTATTGATTTCCTCTCGACGGGTTCAGGTTGAAAGGTGAAGGGTGCCCAATGACCATAATGACTTTGGTTTTGCAGTTGTTGGAGAACTTTCGATCGCATCAAACGGCAAAGCAATTTGTTTTAATGAACATAATGTCTTTTCGGATGTTATGAAGTGAACCCAAAAATGTTATTCGGCTTTTGAGAACTGTCAATTATAATCGAGACAATGTGAGTTCCAATTAAACGATTATCATTTGCTCGAACCCAATAACACGCAGCTAACAAGAGTTGACGGTACAATTACATTGTTCAGATTGGAATCGTTGGAGTGCCCCGATCTTTCCTGGGATTTCAATGGCCTCAAATCAACGCAACCCACCGGTTCAGGTGATGAATTGACGAAACGAACGATGCTTGCCCTTTATTTCACACGTTCACCTGTCCCACGCATTCTGAACCGTTTCATCCCGCTTGAACCAATCGCTTGCCAAGCTATCGATCGAACTGACGTACGAAATCAATATTGATGATGTCGAATTTAATGGTTGGTGTCGTCGTGATGTTTTGAGCCCTCTTTCTCGCCTTCTTTTTATTTCTTTTCCAAAACTGGTGGTGGGCTCACACTGAGGCAAACTCCTCCCCAAGCGGGCACAGCTTGGCACTCTCGATTGTTCCGTTCATCGTGTGCGGAGAGTTAATCCAAGCGAAATTCCCACTATGCAATCAATCTGCGGTGACGCTTGGAATACAACTTCCGATAACGTCTTGGGCGCAGGGATGCCAGATGTACAGACATGTCTGTGTTTTAACAGACATTTGATCTTGCATACAGAGCTCATATAGATTACAGACATTATACAGATATTGCGATAAGGTTACAGATTTTTACAGACATTGATTTCCATCAAAAAGGTTAAGAAGATTCTCAAACAATTTAATTTTTCCCTAGCTGAACCCAGTACGAGCCTTGCTACGCTTGCAACTAAATGAATGAAAATATAATAGAACTGGCGCTCTTACGGTTTTTCTTAGGAATGAGTTTTGTTAAAATATTTTCTTCTGCTAATGTGTGTAATTTCTGCAAAACTAAACGTATTTGCCAATTTTTATTTTACCCTCAGATCTTAAGTTTCTACCATAGTTTTTCTTTCTGTGTAGATGCATTTCATTAGGCCATATGAATAAAAACGTGTAATTACTCACAAAAAAACCAGTTTGAGAAAAGTAAACTGTCTGAGCATTTACTCAAATTCATATGAATAAAGTTGTACATTTCTCAGAGTAAGGCCTATATTTGAAAAAAATGCACCATTTTTATCCGCGTGTAACTTTTTGAAAATTCTGGGTATTACTAGTCTGAGGTGAATTGTACAAACTACAAGTACAATTGTACAAAGTACAAACTTTCATAACAATCGTTTCGGTGGTTATTGAGATGTCATCGCCGGAGAATTTTGCGCGCCGTCATGGAAAATCCGCGACCATGAGATGGATCGGAAGACAACTTGGAATCACCCATACAACTGTGGCTAGGGTGGTAAAATCATTCAAGGAGTCCCAGACGACCGAGCAGCGGGCTGGAAGTGGAAGAAAATCGAAGATAGCTGACCTCGTGAAGGCCTGGAAGGTGTTGGATTATTTCAAGTGTAATCCGAACCTTTCGATTCGCGACGCGGCTCTGAAGGCAAAGTGTTCCGCCTGGTTCGTTCAGCAAACCATGAAATGAGCTGGGCTTCGTGTATACAAGGTCCGCAAGGCACCGACCCGGCGTGATCATCAAAACACGGCGGCCAAATCCCGCGCAAGGAAGCTGTATCGAGAGTGGTTAACGAAACCGATGTGTGTGGTTATGGTTGACGAAACATACATTAAGGCAGATGCAAAACAGATACCGGGGCTGGAGTTCTACGTTGCCAAATCACGGTTTGATGTTCCGGAAGACAAGGAAGAAGAAAGTGGACAAATTTGCCAAAAAAATACATGCTCTTGCAGGCCATATGCCAATGCGGTAGACTGAGTAAACCGTACACAACACAACACAACGGGTCCCATCAACAGCTAAATTTACCGCCCCGAGTGCCTCCCAAAGCGTCTGTTACCCTTCTGCGGTCCCACGGAGGCATTATTTTGGCCGAACCTGGCATCATGCTATTACGAGCGATCGACGTTGCATTGGTACATAGACAATAACGTTGTTTTTGTACCAAAAACCGCCAACCGCCCAAATTCACCAGAGATTCGTCCGGTGGAAAGATTTTAGGCCATAATGAAGGCAAAAGTTTGAAAATCGTCCAAGGTGTTTAATTACGAGCTGGAGCTGAAGAAAAAATGGATGAATGTTATGAGGGGTCTTAAGGGAAAAGTGCAGGCTTTCAGCGATTGATAGGAAACTGAATAAAGTAATTATGCCGAAACATAATCCATATGTATTTGCTCATTTCCTAAAAGTTTCAAGAAAATCCGATTCAAAAATAAATATTTGGCGAACACTTTTGTCTGGTGCATTTTTTTTCGAGCACAGGCCTTAAATTCGATTTTCGGACATTCCATTTGCTCTGTCAAAAAAAAAATCGTTTTCTTAGGTAGAAAAAAGTATTTTTGGAAGACAAAAATATTATCTGAAATATCAATGCGGAGATCAAATACATAGACATAGATTCTCTCAACGAAGAGTATCTGGAGGATAAACAGAAGTACAAACCAAGTAAGTATATTATATTTACCAATGTTAAAAATATGCTAACTATACACACTCCGATTTTTTTACAGAAATCTGTTAAATTTCACCGAATTCTCAACAGCTGAACGTTCGATAATCCGATTTATCGGATTTCGGCGTAATTTTACCGGAATCTGTTAAATCGGATTACCGAATATTAAGCTGTTGAGAATTCGGTGAAACTTCCAAAATATCTGTAAAAAACTCTAAGTGTGTACGCTATTTTCTTTCTTTTCAGGTGAGGATAGTGGTGAGGATGATGTAAGGTTTCCAGAGGCATCCTTTAGCTCGATTTGCTTGCTTAGTTCTCGAGTTATGCTGAAATTTTTATAGGAGCCTTTCCCTCCTTCCAGACGGAGAAGGAGTCTTGAACCACCAGAAGAACTTTCTCCGGCTCCAGAACTTCTGTATAAAACTTTCATTATCAGTAGGGATAATTCTCATGTTTGGTTAAAATAAGTGTTTCATTAGTATGGGAGCTCCCCTCGCCTTCCAAATACGGGAGGTGCCTCTAACTACCGTGGAAATATTTTTTGCCTTTAAAAACCTCCACATGCCAAATTTGGTTTCATTTGATTGATTAGTTCTCGAGTCATGCAACAAAATTCTGTTTCATTTGTTTAAGACACCCGTCGTGAACGATGAGTAAAAACAATATTCAGTGTGTACAATTTTTCCCTCTCTTAATTTCATTCTATCAGTCACGCAGTATATTCGTATTTACTTAATTTGCTGTGCTCAGTCATTTCGTTGTCCTTGTGTTCCACACAACTTATTCACACCAAAGCAAAGCACACGGCTATTCAAGCCTCAAGAGATTTTGGTTGCTTGACTGAATGTTCTGGTAACTAGTCATTCATTTTCGCGTTCGTGAGTGATTTTTTCTGCCACAGGATTTCAAATATTCCCAAACATAACTGAAACCAAAGCAAACCAAAAGGCGGAGCAATGGCCAAAATTGCTACAAAGTTTAGGGGCATTTGTTCGAGAAAAGGCGTTTGCAGGATCGATTCGAGAAGTTTTGGTATTTTCCACTTCATTGATTCTCCAATTGAATGACTGTTCTTTCGTCTTCACGGTAGAACGTTGAAATTAAATGAGTTGTTTGCGCTTATGTACATTTACTGCTTTCTGGAACGAATGAATGATCAAAGTAAAGCAACACAAAACAAGTTCATTCACCTTGCACAAAAGATTCATGAAGGCAAATTTGTGTTTATTTCATGATCGCTAGGAACAGGAGAATTTTGTGTTTCATTTGTATGGGTGCCCCCTTTTTCAGGGATGGAAGGGGTCTCTTAGAATCTTTCCTGGCTCCAAAAACACCTTCGAACAAAATTTCACGCCTATTTGTCTAGTAGTTTTCGAGTCTATAAGGTTCAGACAGACAGAAATTCATTTTTATATATATTTTTCATTTCATATTAAGTTGTATCGTTTTACGGGTTGACCTAAAGCATTCAATATTGATAAAAAGTATCTTAGAAAACTGTTTAACTTCTCAGATGTTTCAGAACCTTGTTTTGAAGCTCCTTTAATATTTCAAAAGACCTTAAGACCTTAAGTCATCATTTTTAATATTTGGAAAATATGCCACATTGTTTTGAGCTTTGCCATATCTTCTAGTTATATCTGACTGATGACTTGAGAGTTATTCAGTTACGTAGAGAATATTAATGTACATCTTCATTTACAGTTTATTTGTTCTTTAGCCAACGCATCAATGAAAATAGTATTGCTAAAAATTAACAAATGTTGTCATACTTAAATTTTCAAAGCCGTTTTAGTTATATGTGAACTATTCATAAAATCCTGATGTTAGCAAAAATCTATAGGAAACCAGCAGTTTCAAATTGGTTCACTGTTTTTGAGAACCACTTTGTCCTAAGTACACCTTGCACCATATACCTTGCAATACATTCTTGCGCTTTTCGGTAATAGAATCTTCGTTTTTGTTTTGATTCGCTGTGATATTTTGACAGAATGTTTAAGGTGATTTAGGTTTAAAAGCTCGATTCAAAGTAAATCTGGACGCACGGTTTAATACACCACCGCGTACCTGGTGGTTGAAACAAAAAACATTTGACAGGCATTTGTTGGTGTTTTATAGACAAAGAACTTGATGAAAAGATTTTTTTCTCGATTGATCGACGCGTCTCGTAATTACGGATCATGGAACCTGAGAAAAGAATATTAACTGTGCACAAACATCTAGAGAATCCTTCGTGGTCTGCCTCAAAAATAACATAAGTGTTAGAATTCCCAAAGTCAACGGTGTGTCTTGTAATCATACAATACAAGGATACTCTGAGTGTGTATAGAGCACAGCGCATCTATCATACATGTGGCATTAGGGATAAAGAGCTGAGGAGAAAGGTGTTGAGGTACGTGAAAGGCAACCCAGGTGTCTCCATACATGATTTGGCAAGGAAATACGATTCCAACTTTTCCACCGTGCGCAACATCCTTTCAAGAGAAGGATATAAGTCTTTTTGTGCCAGAAAACATCTGAATCGCTCCCTGAAACAAATTAATCGGCCAAAAAGCGAACACGAATACTTTACGAACGAGTTTTGACGAAATTTGACGGCTGTATTTTAATGGATGAAGAAACATTTGTCAAAATGGATAGTAAACAAATCCTCTATCGAAAATTTTACCTGGCAACTGGACGTGGGGATGTCCCTTCCAGGCATAAATTTGTTTTTGCTGATAAGTTTGATTGGAAACTAATGATTTTGCATGGAATCTGCAGTTGTGGCCTTAAACCCAAGGTTTTCATCACATCTCACAGAATGACGTAGAAGGTTTACATTAAAAGTGTCTGAAAAAGTGGATCTTACGTTTCAATCCGAAACACAAGATCAACGTTATATGTTGGACGGATCTAGCCAGCTGCCACTATTCTAAGGAGGTACTGGAATGGTATGCTGCAAACAATGTTAATTTCGTCGCCAAAGAGATTAATCCTCCGAAATGCCCTGAGTTCAGACCGATCGAAAAATATTGGGCAATTGTCGAGCGCAAACTTCGAGAATGCGGTAAATTATTGACAAATGCACAACAAATGCGTTTAAAGTGGAATAAGTTTGCCGGTGCAGTGTCACTAGCGACTGTGCAGATCATGATGGAATCGATCACAAGTAAAATGCGATAATTTGTTTAAAACGGTGATATATACTAACTTGTTAGATATTTTAAAATTTTATATTTTTGAAAGAAGAATAAATACCCCTTTGTTTGACGTTTCGATCAACCGTGTATGTTGTTTGATTATTGAGTTATGATTACTTGATTGCGTCCAAGTTTACTTTGCATCGAGCTTTAAGGGATAATTTATAAAGCTTTGGACCGATGGGCTGGTACTTCTCAAGCCAAAAACTATGTGCATTTTTTCTTAAATACCCAGCCCCTGATGTTACGAAAGACCTCGTTCAAAAATTACTTTTGGTATTTTTAAGCTCTAAAAGTTTGTGAAGATATTTTCGTTAAATGTCAAGAATCTTTGAGAACCTTTGAGAATGGTTTAGACTTCAGTTGATGATATTTGATGTATGTACTACAATTAATTTAAGAAAAAAGATAGTACAAGCGGGACTGTAAAAAAATCTGTTCAGGTTTCATTTTTTATTAACATAAAACAGTGTACTTTGCAGAATTAAACAGAATGTTTTCGAAAATAATTGTAAATTATATAATTGACCATAATAAAAAACCTTCAAATCGACAAACTTAGGAACTAAAAGTTTTGTCTTTTTATATGCTCAATGATTTAATAAGAAATGTTACAAATGAACATTAATCAATTAGTTTTAAATAAAAATAAGTTAAGTGTTATTAAAACGGTATGAATTTCATGTAAGCTTTCGGTAATGTTATTGATTTTTTACTGCACTGCAAATTTCCAGGCTATTGTTATAGTTCATTGGACGTCAGGGAAGAATTCAAAAAACGCTCTTAAAAATTAACACTGATAAACATTGAAAAAAAAAATCAATGAAAATTTGCAGACACATCAGAAATATAACAATAAATTTGCAAAACTGTTTTAAAAATCTTTAAGGTTTATTTATTTTTGAGAAAACTACGAAGCAAGTTCATTTAAAAAAATACGAACCTATTTATTCTGCTGGAAAATTAAAAAAAAAATTAGGAAACTTATCAGATAATAAAAAAAAGGATTTCGTTTCGAATTATGTGGATTCAATATTATTTGGAAAGTACTCCATATGATTTCAACTTACTTGAAAAATTGAGCAATTAAAAAAAAACTTCTGTTGCAATTCTAATAGTTTTGTGTTCCATGATATCAAAAAGAGGAGAATGAATTTTTAAAGAAGTTGAATTTTTGTAAGCATGGAAGAAATTTTTCATGAATCAGGAGTTTTATTGATACCATGTGCCTTTCGACATCTGTTGACAAGTTTGCCCTGCATTTTTAAATACCCTAGTAAAATGATTTAATTTATCACTTTTCTAAAATTACTTAATCGAAGCGAAGGAATGCGAAAAAAAAACTTTTAAAACATAAATGTCAAACTTGAAAAAACTTCAGATAATTATATCAAATAGAAAATTAAATATTGAAGACAGTTACGGAATCTTTTGAAGATGAGCCAAAGTTAAGCATTAAAAGGTCTTACGTTTTAAAAAAACATTAAAGAAGTCTTCGATGAGGTCTTCAATACCGTTCTGAGAATTAAAACAAAAAAGAGTTTCAAGACTTTAGTTTATTGCATAAATATAACGAACTCCAGTATTCTTTAAAATTTAACCTAACGTATGCATTAAAAAAAGACTTATTTTGAACAGTAATTCAAAAACAATTTACGAAAGATAGTTCAATGCTTCAAAGATTCGTTAAATCCTACGTTTCTTGAGTTTTCTATTGAAACGCTCTGACAGTCTGCCACGTGGCCATACATCAGTTGACCGAACCGTTCGTCATGGCCAATTAAAATAATGTATTTCGGGAGCACTTTTTTGGTCACAAAATTATTTGAGCAGATCCTACATTTTCTATCTGTCGCATCTGGAGGACGTTGGGAGTGTTGGCAGTCTTCAATAAAACGTTTATCTTCAGCCGACTCATCTCCTAAGTAAGCTGTTGGCATAATGGGTCGAGGAAAACTCCACCCAAAACACCATATTTTTTATCGTGTAATACTTTTTGATGAAGGTGACAACTTCGGTCAAGCACTTCGTACTGTATACCTCCTTGTTAACCGCAAGCCACGATGGCAAGAGAAGCGACTTCTCGCTGATCGTCAATCACAAAAAGGACCTCAAGTAACACAATCAGCAGCTTTTTAGAATGATTTATAATTCTATGTTTTATAAATGTATTATTAACGTATTACAAAACATGTCAATTTCGTAGTGGTTTGGAACTCTCGTATTCTGACAAACGATCGCGCTAAAAATACTTTTTCCACTGCTGCAAGTGCATACTGCTGAATACTTTATTATTGTTCTTAGAAACATGATTCCATATATTATTGTTCTAAGAAACATGTTTCCATATATTTAAAAAAAAACATGAACAGGGCAAGATTAAATGGGTAGTTTTAAATAATCAACCAACCATGTTTTGCAAAACGTGTTCTTTTTCATAACGATGAATTTGTTGTAGAAGATGGTGGTTTCACTGCTAAAGAGAAGCAAACAATAGATACTCAGAGATGACATTTCAACAATCGGAGTTGGCTTAGCAAAGACGCTGCAAACCTATCAAGCCAAGGACTAGTGTTCAAACCCCCCCATGCGTGGCGATATTTTTTTTCCATTTTATGTTTCATAAAGCTTCACTTTTTGCGCTTTTCTCGTCAAATTAAGGTATGAAATAAAATATTATACACTTATATTTATAACCTGTTATTTACATTTAACAGTACTTTCAACTTGTTTAATACAAGCTGTGCTGCTTGGGCCTACTTCGAGAACTTGGAATGGAAGATATATTTGACGTCAACACTTACCTTCTTGATGGAGGGGGGCATCAGTATCCGGTCCCCTGCCAGTGGTCGCGGTCCAGTGTCAAGTACGTCTCGTCAACCATTATGAACACGGAGTTGCGCTTCGCCAAAAGGATATGTTTCGCCAGCATCTTCAGCCGCTCCATTTGGGAGATTGATAACGTTGTCAATTTTTTTTGTACACACTAGGGTTGCTACGATTGACGATACAAAGGTGGATTCGCCATCTGGTGGCAGCGTATTTACATGCAGAACCATTAAAATCAGTAATTTTTGTTTAATGCATACGCTAATTTCTTCTATGTAAATTTGAAAACCACAAGACTCCTTAGAAAATAAGAGATTCTTCAGAAAGTTAGTGACAGTTAAAAAACAGAAAAAAGTAAATGAAAAAGTTGAGAATCAATGTATTAGAGGGTATGAGTTCACTTATTTTTTGCGTAATAACCATTCCTCACCTTGTTCTCAGATAAAATATTCCTCCCACCTATATTCCTCACACAAATTATTGACAAAATCCTCAGTACAGACTAATACAGTCATTTTTAAATCTTCTCTACGGACCCTTTGAAAAAAAAAATACCTGGCATCCTTGCTTGAGCGATCTATCGTTACCATTGCATTGACTGCATGGTTGCTGGGTGGTCTGTCTCGATTCGCATCGCGCGGAAAAGCTCTAAACCGAATAGCAGGCGGCCAGTAGTACTGCAGTGTGACAGTTGACGCTGATGATGAAGATAACTTCCCTGGCAGAAAATTGTCCTCTCTTTCTGCTGCAGTACTTGTGGGTGTTCTACTTTAAGGCCTTCACGGATCCAAGTGGCTTCAGTTGCTGAAATCGATATTACCAAATGAACGTATGAAGACGTTTTCAGGGTGGTAAGGTTACAGCGAGTCAAAGCAGCAAAGTCCGGACTGGTGAAATCGAAAATAAATCTTAATCCCCCAGCCCCCCCAAATGGGAATTTAGACACGTTATTAGATTTCATTGTTTGCTATTTTTCACGAGCGATGCCACTCCCGAACCTTTTCTCACGCAGCTAGCTCTCTGGAGCTAATTCGTGCTGCATGATGAGGTGATTGGTGATAGCTCGTCGTCGTGTGCGTCGTTGTCTGGAAGGTGTGGAAAGTGATTGTGGCTTGTAAAACAGCTTGCTGTTGACTTAATGGGTTTCCAAGTGGGGAATTATGTGATTTATGACTGATTGGAAGACAATACCCCGATAGCCTGCGCTAGTAAAGCATAGGAAATTTAGTGGGTTGCTATTTGGAAGCATGACACAGTTTTAAGGTTGAATCTGTTGAAGGATGTTCGAGA